>PVHP010009467.1:0-43872 GCA_004024765.1 Zapus hudsonius | reverse complement strand
CTCTGGCAGCGTTCTTATTTGCTTCTTGTGGGTTTTGCCTGCTACAGTTTGTTTTCTCTCAGCTTAGATGTGTGGAAGTAAGCAGCTTCTTCCGCCATTGATGGAACTTCCCCTGGATGTATAAGCTTGATATATCCCTTCCTCTCATAAACTTGGGCCTGTTTAGAAATTCGTCCCAGTAACAATAGAATTTGCTACCAAAGAGTTGGCATGTTGCTAAAAAAATGGCATAAAGGCTGCCTACATTCTACTGCCCATGCCCAAAGCATTTGATGAGGATTGAATTTAAAAGTATGGCTGGTGTGCTTGGCAGAAAGTACAGAATAAAAGGTATATCATTTCAAGTAGGAAAAAATCCAAGCAAGTTTAAAGTTACAGTCATAGAGACTGGTTTTAGGTTGCTAAAGCTACTATTATTAAACAAGAGTACCACCATTAAGGGTGGGCCAACAGCTTCACATTGAAATAATGAAAAAGATGCTGAGGTGATTCCACCCAGGAAAGCCTCAGTAGGAATAAAAATTCTTTTGAAAGAATATGAACAAAAGGAAAAATTCTGAAAAGGTAACCTGCTTTTCAAGATTATAATACATTTCTCCCTTTCATTAACAAAATCTCTGTGTCACTGGCATTGGTTTTAAATGGAAGTGGGTCGTGATGTGCACATGATTCCAGGACCCTCTGCTGAGTTATAGCCCCTGAAGCAGGGCAATGTCCCTCTGTCAAGAGGCCAGTGAGGCTGTGCATTGTGAGATGGAGCATGATTTACAGTGGAAACATGAAGACGCTTTAGATATACTAGGACTGTGAAAAAAAAAAAAAGGAGTGCTGTTGGCTCAGGATGGACGTTTTCCCCAGTTACTCAGCCCAGCTGGAAGGGAGGAAATGGAAACCCAGAGACTGTTGTTACTGATTATGGATGTTGGAATTGCACTGCAGGTGTTTGATGTTTACCTGACAGTTATTGATTTGCATTTAGTTATTGCATTAGTCTAGCCTCTCCTTGTTATGCCTTTTTATAATGGAAGTGTTTAATTCTGTGCCACTATGTGTTGGAAGTAGTCACTTGTGATTGGACTCACAGTTAAGAAACAATCTTAAATCTCAGATTCAACTTGGGACTTTTGAATGGTGTTAAAGTTGGTAAAGACTACAGGGAACTTTGAATGCAATTTGTATTGTGAAATAGTCGTGAGTCTATGGGGGCCAGGTGCAGAATGCAGAATCACAAGTTTAACATCTGAAAAGTCTCCTTTTTCAAGCAAAAAATCACTATTTTTTAAAATTAAGTGACTAAACTTTGGCAGATACAAAGCCGCTGTTATCTTGATTTAGGAGTAGTCAAAGTTTCTGTTCCCTTTAAGTAGCAGGAATCTAAAGTGAGAACTGCGCCATCTTGGAAATTAATTCAAAACCAAGAACCTCAAACTGCCTGAGCTGCTGTTGGGACCCGCCTTGAAGCAGAGAGCATGCTGCTGAAAAGAAAAATGCTAATGCACAGAGCTGCTGCTCTTCCTGACCCTGGTGGAAAATGTTGTGGTCCTCCAAGCACTTGAAGGCTGAGGCAGTTCTTAACTTCAAGGACAAGCTGCTTTGTATGGCAAGTTCCAAGCTATCCAGGGCTACATAAGAAGACCCTGATTTTTTAAAAAAATCTACTCTAGAGTAATAAGCAATTTTAATTAACAACAATAAAAATAATCACCACACCATATGTGAAAGAGAAGTATTACTTCTCACAAGAAACACTTTCATACCTACCTATCACACGTGTTTTTCAAGACAAACCTGAAGAGGCATTTTGTTTTCCAATTTAACAGAATATTAAAGGCCTAAACTGTTTACCCTAATACAAAACATCTAATAAATAGAGCCAGGACTCAAGCTAGATCATTGAAAATGTACTTTCATCAAATTACAGTCATTGTTAGTTTCCTCATTGCAAGTAAGGAAAGAAGGGTTTCTTTGAGTTACCATTTGAGGGGGATACACTCCATCATGGTGGGGAAGGCATGGTGGCAGGAACATGAAGCAGTTGGTCACATCATGCCCACAGCCAGGAAACAGAGATGAAAGCTGATACTCAGCTTGCTTTCTCCTATTTATTTAACCTGGGATCCCACCCCATGGAATAGTGACTCCCACACTGAAAGTGGGTCTTTGCACCTCAAGCAACCTAATGTAGAACAAGCCCGCACAGACATGCCCAGAGATTTGCTGCCATGGTGATGCTCTCCCCACCAAGTTAACAACCAGAGATGAACTGTTATGCGACACATTGTCTATCTGAATCCCCAACCCTTCAAGGGCCATCCAGAGCTTCAACTCCAGAGGCTTACTCTATCTGCCATTCCCCTTTTGTGAGAAGACCAAGAGCTGTACAGAGATAAATGAGGCACTCCACTGACGCTTTCATTTGTAATAACAATCATATTTTGCAAGATACACAAGGTGGGTTGTAGAGAAATGTTAAGAAATCTAGTACGATGGGGCAACATCACAGAATATGTCCTGCTCATGCTCAGTGTAGTCAAAATGGCCACAGCCAAGCTTCTTTCACTTTTGTTTTCTTTTTTTCACTGCTATAGGGAGGACTTCAAGTTTGACTACTCAATGCAAATAGTGTTTGCACTTTTGCTAGGCTTGCATTGGTGCTATTCCTGACCTAGTCAGCTAATACAACCCAGGAACCAAAACAGAATACCCATTCAAAGTAGCCACATCTTCTACTGGCAAGTTTAGACTGTAGGTAACAAGCTACTCAGGTAAAATAAAAGTACCTTAGTATTTTTTAAAAAGGAATCTATTTTTTCTTAGCTCAAAATACCCATTTCTAGCTGGAAAGCAGCTGATTTTATTACTGTCAGCAAATTCTTTTTTTACCTAGTTTTCCAGTGCAGGAATGCAATTTTTAATATCTTTATTATCTATAATTAGATACAATGAATAAGCAAATCTTGTGATAGTACCCTCATTTCCCTCCTCCCAGTCCCCAATCCACTGGGGATCCTCCTCAGTGGGCATATTGGATCAGTCCATGGGGTAGGGGGTTATAAATAGCACAGGAGGCAGCCAGTTGCCCTTCCCCCTTTGTATGTTGTTGCTGAGGGGGGCCATGTCTCTGGAGATTCTCCCCCACCATGGCTCTTACAATCTTTCTTCCTCCTCTTCCGCTCAGTTCTCTGAGTCATGGTGGGTGAGTTTTAGGTCTGCTCTATTGTTGAGGTCTTAAGTGTCTCTGGCCTTCCCTATCATGTAGCCTTATGGACTAGTGAGGGAAATTTTTCAAAAGCTAACTAAAGTTAAATAACAAAAATAAAATGTCATTAGTAAACCCAGTAGTTCTATAGGCACATCACTGAAGAGAAAAAAAAATCATCCCAAAGCACATGTCTAATTTAGTGCTGGGTCAGTCAGGCTGTGTTTGGGTGGAAACTGTGGCACCATGACCCTGAGCCACTGAACTAGATGCAAGATTCTCAGATTTTAAGCATAGGCAACAAATAAAAAAAGATAGATGAATAAGGCTATGCCTAACTAAAACCCTTCCACAGACCAAAGGTGTATCTCACAAAGTGAGAAAGCAGCTCATGGAATAA
The DNA here is from genome assembly GCA_004024765.1 of Zapus hudsonius. Lineage (NCBI taxonomy): Eukaryota > Metazoa > Chordata > Mammalia > Rodentia > Dipodidae > Zapus > Zapus hudsonius. The sequence goes on along the minus strand of PVHP010009467.1, from coordinate 40,273 downwards.
GTAGAAAGCCATACAACTGCTAAAGAGTTAATCCATAAAAACAGAAATGTTAATATCCAAATCACAGAGAACCTTTTTTTTTTCAGAGAAAATGACATGTAAACAGGAGCCTGAATAATGAGTGTTAGCTTGCCAAGGCTTTAGCAGTAAAGAAATAGAAGGTGAGGGCTGAAGGACCCAGAAGTGAGAAGAAAGCACCTTATTCATGGAAATAAAAAAACTCATTAAATGGTGTTTAGCCTTTGGGCAAAAATAACAGAATAAAGAGATAAAATGGAGCCATGTTCTTTAGAATCTTATAAGCCATGGGAATGACTTGGACTTTCTTATGAGGGTAAGAAACCTCCAAAGGAAACTGATAGTCAGGACCATCACCACCACCTCTCCAGGTGAATTCTAAGGGACAGCCATTGCAATAATATAAGGAAGAGAGGATGAAAGCAGTAGTGGTGTGGGGTGAACTATAAGAACAAACTGTTGAAATGAACTGTATGAATGAAATATGTATGAATGAAAGGAAAGAACTGTGGGAATATGTATGAACCTAACAACTTTTCTGAGATATTGCTGTGAGAAGCTCAATTCCTTACTTTTAACTTGCCAATAATCTCACAACTATGTAATTGCTTAAAGCAACGTGACTCGGTTTCCTCTGCCTTAGTGTACCTTTGGACTGCAAACACAGATGACCAGCATGATAAACTAGCTGTCACGGTTCCAATTATCAAGATTGAATAGTGTTGAGATATTCAAATGGGTACTCTCAGTAGCTGGTAAAATATTCAGCAGGAGAGGAAAGTCAGAGGTAACATCTGCATTAGGATCATGTGCATAAAGATAGTTTATAAGGTCAGGAAAGTGGGTCTCATACAGGGATCTTGAATGGAATAAGAAACAAAGATTAAAATCCTGCCTAGGGAGGACTTTAAGAAAACTGAAAATCAATACTTCAAGAGTAGGGAAGTGTACGGAGTTAGGAACCAGAGAAGGCAGGAATGGTGGTGTCGTGTGACTGAGGGAGAGGTCAAATAGAAGGCAGTCTGTGGTGGACAAGCCAGGATGACGGCAGGACACACAGCAAATAGCTCCCGGTGACAGAGAAGGAATAGTCAGTAAACTGTCACATCACAGAATAGAGGAAGGGCCAGGTGACGCCCCCAGGCGAGGGTCAAGCTCATCTTTAAAGAGATGAGACCTGCTCTGTACACTGATAGATATCTCTCACAAGAAATATTTTTGCTTTACCTTTACTTGAAAACAATTAAATGGCCTTTTCTACTTCATTTTGCACAGGAGAAAAGATCATTCTATAGCTCTACTGTGCTTTCTTTGATTAGTGATAGTGTGACATTACCAGCTGAAATGGCTTTATTATATCTTTTTATATTTCTGCTTGCGATATAATTCGTATGTCCCCAAGCAAAATTCAAACTCATTTCCTACTGAAAGGATATACATATAAATCTGTGTGTCACACCAAGCTCACGAGGAAGTGGTAAATGATTTTAGTAAGAATTATTCGTCCATGTACAGGCTGCAATAAAGACTGCCAAGTCCGGAAATGGTTTTAAATACAGGTACTTTGTCATGGCTAACTGAACTAGCATTACACCATTAGTCCTAAATTAAAGTGGTATGTGGCACCTATATCCTGATGACTCTAAGAAATTGCATTGAGCTAAAGAGAGAATTCAAAACAAGCATTGCAAAGGGTCTACCTATCTCAAATTTAGAAGAATACAAGAAGTATCTTGGATTTAATCTTTCTTCAATATTTTTTTCAAGCTAAATATTCAAGTTTTTTAACAAATACAAGTTTTAGACAACAATCAGAATTATATAGCTATAAAATATTAGCATATTGCCTGCCAATTATTTTTCCTGTATTCAAGCAGAATATAAAACTATACCCAGAAGACAACCATCTGTGAAGAAATTTCACAAGTTCCTTTGTCAGGGTCCTGACTACTGTTGCAAAGGATGCAAGATGTTCTCTTTGGAGACCAGGAAGTTCCACTCGGGCATCACACCTACAGTTAGGCTAGTCTTTAACACCAGAACAAAGACAACATTGATAGACTTAAAAAGAACCAGCTGCCAAAAATCGCTCTGCTGCTTCTAAGACTATTAGGCATGTCACTGAGGAGCTAGTTGCTCTCTGCTTGGCTTTCTTTACCATAACTCCTAAGGAAATCTGCTTCCGTGACAAGCCTGTGATTCAGTTCACTTTTGTTTGTTCATAGTCTATGGGACTGCTCTGAAGTCTCTCTCCATCATCACACAGAAGATATCCAGAGGAACATAGGGCAGAAAGATAAAATTAGTGCACAGAGTGAAGAGCAAAGGAAACTCCTACTCACCCTACATGGAAATCGGTGACCATTCCAGACGTGTGTGGTGTGGGTTTTTTTCTGTACCTTTCAATCATATGGAACATTGGGATGGTTAAGATCTGTCTGTCATCAATTTAACTGGATTAGGAATCAAGTGACACACAGGCCTCTGGGGCGGGTCTGTGAGGCAGTTTCCAGGAAGGATTACCTGAGCTAGGAAGTCCTTCCTCCAGGTGGCCCTTCCAGTGGGTTTAAGGAGACAGCAGAGTCTTTCACCTGGCTGCCCATGGTACTTGCTCATACATGCATCCACCTTCATGGACCTTGGAATCGAGTTTCATCAAACTTCCAACATAGACTAAAGACGGGAATTTTCCAGGCCTTCAGTGAAAGATTGGACTGCTGAGGCATCCAGCCCTGAGGACTGACCAGGTACTAGGTTTTTTTGACTCTCTAGTCATCTAACAGCTATTGGAATCCACTTTATAATATATATTCATTCTATTGGTTCTATCCTCTAGAGAACCCTCAGACAAATTCATTGTCTTAAATACCATGCATATCACACAAAAAAATCATTTTAAAATAGCAAATATTTATCAATATAGTTTCTACAGCTCAGGAAATTGTACACACTTCAGTTGTGAGAAATTGTACACACTTCAGTTGAGTACACACAAGGCGAACTGCAATGACACTATCAGCCAAGGCTAGTTATGTCATGGCTTCATTTGGGGAAGATCTGTTTCCAAGCTCACTCCCATTGTTTTTTGGGGGAAGGCCTGTGTCTTTGCTGATTAGTGTTTGGAGAGGTTTTGCCTCTCCAGAGCATCCCCCCCCCACCCCGCAGTATAGTAGTTTGCTTCCTCTAGTGAGGGCTCTGAAAGGATGAGCCAAAGGGCAAGCAAGATAATAACCTAATGTAACCTAACCTCAGGATAACAGCTCCTTGCCTCTATCAAAGTTTATTTCTTAGAAATGGGCTTCTAGGTTCAGCCTCCACTTAAGGAAAGAATCATACAAGGGCTGGATTTGAGCGCCATCCTGTGGGGTCACTGGGGTGCTCCCAAAGGCTGCTTCCTGTACAGCTATGTCATTTTCTTCTCATCATAAAGACTCTTCTTGACTGGAATTGAGAGCTGAGGTGGGGAAAAAAAGAACAGGGCTTTATATGTTTGCCTTAGGCAAAATGGAACTGATTTTAATTTTCTTAAGCTATAGTCACAGGAACAGAAAATGCAATCAATTTTTGGCCAGTGACTCCTTAACTGATGGCTTGTCTGTCAATCTTCGAGGTTTCACTGTAAGTAATACCGTAAGGACAGCATTATTTTGTTCCTCATTAACACATTCTTACTACACATTTCACATGATACCAATTATTCCTTGAAAATGCCTCTTTTGCCTGAAAATAATCTTGCTCTAATGATCTCGCTTAGAACAGAAGTTTCCTGAAATTACAAATCATCTATTTATATAGATCTATGTATATAGATCTATGAATATAGCACATCAATGCCAAGATTTCCTTTAGGGCCTCAAGAGTTGATGCTATTTTACTCTTCATCTCTCTTCTGCTGATTTAAGGAAGGAAGGCCATATATTTAAATCAGCCTAGTCTATGCCTCTCTTATGTGATTATTTAGTGCATCCTAGTTCACTCATAATTGTCCTGGTTTGGATGAAAAAAAATCACAAAGCCATTCCACTTTTAGGCAATGTGTCTTGTTTTTTTCATTTGTGTTCCACTTTTATTTAATTTGTTTGGGAGCTAAACAGTAGAAAAGAGCCAACACTCTTCTTCCAGAGAGAAAGATTCCGAGATGAACAGTGAAAATGACAAAGTGCAGTGTGCACTGCTGACTCTTCCCAGCCTCTTGGCTGGCCCACAACGGTGTACATTCAAGAGATATACTCAATGAAATCAGAATTGGTTCAGACTATTGAGCAGAATGTGAGAAGATACTTTGAGAGAGTAAAATATATTTAACAATGACAGTAATGGCAAAGGGCAATGAAAGTCGCAGACAAATGTGTGGGCTCCTTCCTGCATTTTCCAGGCAGGGGGGAAGTTCCCAGGCAAGAAGTAGGCAGAGCCCTCGACATAGTAAGTGGGACCAGGCCAGACCAATTTACATGGTTCTCCATGTCCCCATCCATGGCTTCTGGCCGCAGAACTTTAGCCAAATCAGGGGAGGCATTGCTCCATGCAGTACTATGACCCAGGCTTTAAAAGTCCTCCCTTTATGATCTCACTCTGCCTTTGCTGTAGTAGACGGTGACTGGCACACATATGCCATTCTCCCTGTTCTTGATTCATTTCATTTTAAAAAATATATATTTTATTTATTTACTTATTTATTTACTGGCAAGGAGAAAAAAAGAGATAATGGGCATGCCAGGGCTTCCAGCCACTGCAAATGAACCCCAGATACAGGAACTACTTTGTGCATCTGGCTTAATGTGGGTACTGGGGAATCAAACCTTGGTGTCGGTCTTTGTAGGCAAGCACCTTAACCACTGAGAAATTTCCCCTGCCTGACTCCTTTCATTTTAAGGAAAAGAAGGTACAGCACTGCCTGATTCCTCTGGTTTATTAAACAAGTTCTATCCAGACCTTCACAAAGTCCCACTGGCTTCAGGAGCTTCCCAAACTCACTCACCTGGCTCATTTATTTCTACTTACCAAAGATAGCATTCAAAATATTTTAAATAAACACAGCATGAAAAATGCCTGTCTGTAGGAAGGGATTCAACAAATCAGAAAGGTGTGCTCTCTGTGGAGGATGAGCCAGAGCAGACCCTTGCCTTCTTCCCTCTATGGACTAGATTTCCCTTCTGATCAGCTCTTGAACATTAGTGTTCTGCTTCGCCCCTTATAATATCATCATACAAAATTTAAGATTCCAACATGAAATGTCTCCATGTATTTCATGTCAAACCATAGGTCTGATGATTTTACAAAAACCTTCCTTCATAGGAAAAAAAGACACGATGTGCTCGGGGGATGTTATATTGGGAGAAGTAAGATAGCAGAAGATACACAACTGTTTTCTGGTTGAAGAAGTCTCCCTGTGTATGGACAGCAGTATTGTTTCTGAAATGTCTCTGGCTCCGCCCATTCCAGGCACTTGTTGTGACTTCACACGTAGCCTCCATATACATGCATGTGCCAGATAATTCTAACGAGTTGTGAGCATACATGACATGTCACTTCCAGGCAGAATATTTCATTACTTCTCTGAGATCCCCTAAAGCAAGAGGCAAACCTCCACGTGGTAAATATTATTTCAGTTTTAATCCCAGAGGGAGAATGACTAGAAGCCAGACCTCTACCTGACTCAAGTGGAAATATACTATAAGCAAGACATAAATTCGGTTGTCATGAGTCCCTGACATTTTGGAAACTGCTTGCTTGTTGGGTATAATCCAACCCATCCTGACTAGTACATCTTATTTTTAAGTTTATTCTTGGGTTTTCCTATTCATTGTCTTATTTCTGAGAAACTACTTATTTCAATACTTTTTAACTTGGAGTCTTAAACTCCTTCACATTGGAAATAACATGTCAGAGGCTGCAATACAACATATATTCATTCAATTCTTCAAGACTCCTGACTTTGCCACCATATTCCTGTTCATTCCTCATTGACCCAGGAGTTTAGTCTCTAACCACCTCCTTGACTTTGATTTCACAGTCCTATATTCTTACCTTGTCTTTTTTTACCCATCTTCAATCATTCTATGGCTGTGATAAAATAGTCCTATGCCCTGCCTCCTGAACCAGCTGTGGACATATACCTGTTTGGCTTCAAGATCTGTTCTTAAACTGCCCAAAATCTATGTCCAAAATATGGGTTTATTTATGTATGTGTGTGCATGAGCATGAAGTATTCATATGTGTGTGAGAGCACGTATGTGTCCTGCGGAGGCCAGAGGCTGATGGCCAGTGTCTTTTGTGATAGGGCTCCTCTTTGTGTATGGACACAAGGCCACTCACTGGAACCAATAGCTCTGCAATTCCACTAGTCTAGCTGGGTAGCTTGCCTCGGGGATCTCCTGGCTCCATCTCTGGAGTCCCAGGATTTCAGGATGTTTGCATGGATTCTACAAGTGCAAACTCCAGTGCTCATGCTTGTACAGCAAACACTTCATCCACTGAGCCATCACACCAGCCCAAAATATGCTCTTGTTAAATCAGTGAGACCAAGCTCAGAGACATCAGCGGTGTCATAGCTCTGGCTCAGAGTGAGAACTTGTTTCTAAGAAACACAAGGAGAAATTGCAAACTTTCAGAACCTAGCCAAAGCTTTGCAGGTCTAGGTAATAAATGAATTCATGGGAAGCAAGTGACCAAAGAGGGGACAAGTCAAGTTTCTTGACTAGCTTAGGCCATTGGATTTTCAAAAACTTATCCAAGCTGCTCTTTTCTATGATGTAGTAAAATGATAACAAAATCTACCTTCGGCAGACACTTAAATTATGTAAGAAGCTTAAAATTTCCTAGTTCATCTCTCTTTTCAACCTAATATGATCCCATCAGACACATCCTACCTGTTGCTCCTCTGACACTATCCTGTGAAATCTCACTGACTCCAGCTATACACACATCTACCTTTTCAACTAAAATGCCTCGGTTACATTCAGAATATGTCTCTATCATTGTTCTTTATACCATTAGTGATTTATTCTGAATACTTAGCTTGAAGTTTGTGTACAAAATTAATAAAAATAAGCTACTATAATTAATAAAACAGATTTGATCACCTAAAAGTGGATATTATACATATATACATGTATACATATATATATGTGTGTGTGTGCTGTGTGTAAAAATTTTTTGAATAAGATATCATATAGTATTTTGAGAATATTTTTTAAATAATGAGATGTACATCTATAGAAAATATCATATGGATAATCAAAAATTAATCAAGCTGAACCAGGTGACTCACTAAAAATCCTTGCACTCAGGAGAGAATGCAAAATCAATCACCATGACTTTGAGGTTAGGCTGGTAGATAATAAGGGCTGTCAGTGGCTCAAAAAGGAAAAAAAATAAAGAACAATCATTTTGCAACATATCTGGGAACCCCCTTGCCAATATTCTAAGATATGTATTTGTAGGAGAAAGAATGAAACTGTGCATGCGACAAAATGTAGATCAAAGTCAAGTAGCCGATCTTTTCATTATTTTGTTTTTACTCTACAATATTTATTGTAAATGAGCTAAAGGAATGGAGCTAAGTATATGGTTCTTTTGGTAAAGTCCTCCACACAAGCTTGAGGACGTGTGATAGGGTCCACGGCACCCATGTAAAAGCCACAGATGGTAGTGCACACCTGTAACACCAGTGCAGGGGAGGTAGAGATGAGAGAATTCCTGAAGCTTGCTGGCTAGCTCGTGGAGAAGAAAAAGGAGGAAGACGCCTGACCTTGGCCTCTGACCTCCATGCACCTGTGAACAATGATCATAGAACATCTGTCATATTTGTCAAACGTACCTTGACTCTGGAGAGACAATAATTTACCCTCACAGAGTAACAAGGCCTGGTTTTTCAATAACACTTTAGGAGTTCATCACTGCAGATAACACTGACTGTGTGGTGGTTTTATCTATCAAAATCAAGTAATGCAAAACCAATAATATTGAAAGCAACAAATTTGGTCACCCTATTGTTGATTTCTCTTGCTAAGTAATTTTCATTCTCAATCTCTTCCCTCTGCCTCTCCCCTTTCTTCCCCTTCCCCCCCCTCTCTCTCTCTCTGCTGTTCTACTGAGCCAAACCTCTTGACCATACTAGTCATTCATTTCTTTTCATCAGCAACCAGCCCTTGCTCCCAGCCTTAGTAATTATGCTATTATTGTGAATTAATTGTACAAGCAAGTTAACGTTTAGTCTAATTAAGAATGAAGCCAACAAATTATTTAAAGCATCACTTCAGCAAAGTTTGCATTCAATCTTGCATTAGCTGCCCAATGAAGTTTTCCAGGCCTCACTTAAATGAACAGCCAAACACCTGAACCCAGGCCAGTCCACTACCCTCTTCCCATCCTAAACACAGTGTTCTTATTTTATATATTATATACCTCTGGAAGTAATAGTCTATTTTCTAACTCTGAAAAATAAGTGAAAATTATTGTTCTTAAGCATAAAAAGTGACCCTAACTCCTATTACTAGGTGAGTGATGGCTTCATGCATCAAACATCACAAGGCATTCCATAAATTTCTACAATTATTATGTGTCAAAAATATTTATAAAATTCAACAAAGAAAGGGGGAGAAGAGTGTTCAAGCAAAAAATGTGAAAACATGAACTTAGGGGGCAAAATCCTGCCTAAGGTGAAAGTCTACCATGATTTATTCCCAAGGAAAGGTAATTCCCTGGGAAAAGCAATGGAAGAGAAGGAAAGGCTGTGAGTCAAGAAGCCGGCCAGGGCTCCAGTCATCCTTTATGAGGCTCAATGCACACAGTGCCTGTGGGCTGGAACTCTAAAAAGCATTCGATCTTGAACAGTTCCACGGAGCCCACTCAGTCTGTGCTGGCCTCCCCTCTTTCACTTTTCCTGTTCACCCTGGCTGGTTTGGGATGGCCCTCCGTATTTGGAAATCGTGAAATTTAAAACTTAAAGTGTCCACTTCAAATACTTTCCCCTGCCCCCTGCCGTAGTCCAACTGCCCTTGTTCGACGGCACCTCCTCAAGGGCCTCAGTACACTCAGCCAAATGACTTCTTCATATTCTTTCTTACCAAAACTTAACAGAAAAAAAAGAGAGATCTTCACTTTCACAGTCCCCACCACCTGACCAAGCTTTCGTGTTGTTTAGGTCTTAACTACAAATACTAACGCTTATTTTATAAATTACTTGCATCCCATTATTGTCTTTATCAACTCTCTCTCTCTCTCTGAAATATTTAATAGCCATTGGTGTGTTAATAGTTTATGTAGATCAGGCAAAGCGACAAGCTTCTCTCAGTGATTAATGCTAGCAACATCAGCTTCGTTGTATCCTGCATTGCTGGTAAACTTATTCTGCACCACAGAGGAATTTTTATGACTCACGTGTCTAATGTCTTCATTGATGTGCACAATATATAATATTGTAATACTGGAATAAGTCTCTAAGCATGTGGACATGTTTGTATGCATGTGTGTGTGTATATATATATATATATATATATATATATATATATATATATGTTGTCATTTAAACCCACATAGAACACGAGGACATAAGGTTGAGCTCATTGAAAAGAAGTAAGTGCTTGTTATTTAGTTCACCATGTGAATTTCGCCTTGCTATTCCATAACAACAAGGCAGACAAAAATTTCAACACCAAATTTCAGAAATTCAGAAGGGGGAAGATTTTCTTGTTTTCTTTGGCCTGAAATGTTTTATTAGTGTCTATTCATTGTAGAAAATTATGGGTTTCATGATGACATTGCCACACATATAGATGATGTTCTGTGGCTGTATTCACCCCAGTCTTTCTTTTCCTCCTCCCTCCTCCCCCTGGTCACCTTCCTCCTCCCTTCTTCTACCAGGTTGAGACAGTCAACACTGAAAACGTGTCTTTTGCTTCCCTCTAGTGGCTTTTCTCAGAATAGTCTCATGAGCAGCCACCACTCAGTTTACAAGAATGCCTGTCTTTAATCCCACCATTTTGTTCCTTGTACATTGCACTTGTATTTTATCTTGTGGGTGGAACTTTTCCTGAATTAAACCTTTTATACTGTGGATGCTACCAAATCACATCACTACGTCCTGCAGGCCTTATGTGGCTTGTTCAATTTTCTAGGCAGTAAAATCGACCTGAACTTTGGACCCCATCACTCTGAATTCCTACCTAATAAGGAATTCCTAAAGAGTTTGGCTTCAAGATACTTAGTGGAACACGTGGAATCAGAAAGCCCTTTACAATCATTTTGACAGTATCTAATCCCATTGCTGCAGAAGAAAGTGGTCTACCGTCCTTCTCTATTAATGTCTCGCTTCCTCAAGGCTTTGTTCCTGTATGTAAATAATGCACCGTATTGAATTGTCACTGCAAGCTTCCAACTGTGGTTAGTACTCACCTCTCTTTCTAATTTGAATGCTAGCTTTTCCCCCGTTTTTTAGAGTGTCTCCCCTTTTCTTTCTGAAGAGTCAAACAGATTTTAAAGCTAAAGGACAACAGACGACTACATTGAAGCAAAGCCACAGTGCCAGGGCCTCTGTCCTACTCTGAGAAGGCAGAATCTTCGGGCACTGGTCGGTGTGATTGAAAACTGCATTAAAGTGATTTGGATATGGGAAGAAAATCTCAGAAAAGTAGACAGAAGTTGAGGCAAAGGGGAACTAAATTATTCTGCATAACAAAACAGGAACCTGCAAGTTATTGGGTGGAATAATGACAGTCTGAAACTGGGCCAAGAGACTATCCAGAGACATGGTATTGAGCTCAAAAATTCTAAAGAAACGATATTAAAAGCACAAATCCACAGCTGTGGCTATCAGACCCCTGAAAGAACCTTCTCTACAGAGCGAGGTTTAGTAAGCCGCTTCCCAGGTGCCAGGCAGTGTTCAGGGTGACATTCCTCCTTCTGTCGTCCTTCAGCTGGACCACCTCACACAAGGACTTGGATTTCAATCTCTTGCTTAATTCCAGCCCAAATCCTCCATTCTAGTTGCCACAGGGGAGTGGAAATACAAATCCATACGTGTCCCTTTCTTGGGGCCCCACCTGGTTTTCAGGTCCTGCATCTTTCTCTGCTATGCCTTAACTTGGAATGAGCTCAGCTCATTTTAAAGTCATCTATCAGACTGCTTATCTTCCAGCTGGGCTATGGTTTGTGAACGAGAAGAAGCCTGGGTTACTGAATCTTCTCCTGAAAGAAGAAAGCCGTTTATAAAATGGCTAAAAGCAAATCACTACACAGGGGGACCCTCACTACAACATGCATCGTTTCTGTAAAAGGGACTTTAGTCTCATCTTGGTGACTTAAAAAACAAAAGAGGCGATTATGAGTGGTATTTTGGTGAGGTGACGTACAGAGGGCTGGAAAGGGAATCTAAAGTGTGGGTAGAAAATCTAGATGGGCTGAGCTGTGGTTCAAGAAGCTCTCTTGCCTGTTTCCCTCTTGATTTCACTGGGATGACATGAAGTTGGTTCTCGGGGAATTCTAAAGCCCTAAGACTTCAGAAAGAAAACTGAGACACTAGGAGACTAGCAACTCACCAGGCTCCTGGTCTACATAAATCATATCATGAACCAGAGATTAGCATAAATTTACACCAACTCCTAAAGTGGCAATTTTTTGAAGTAGACTAGTCTAAGAACACTCCTTTCATGCTCTCTGAAGCCCTACATATGTTTAGCACTCGTTTTAACCCTAAAGTTATCCAGTTCAAAAAGGAAGTTCTAAAATATCTGATCTAGCCTGGTCTAGAATAAAATATCCGGTCTAGCTTTTTCTTTCCTGTCTCCTTTTTCAAGGAGTCTCCCTCTCCTCAGTGAAGCAAAGACCATGCTTGACATCACAGTTATCACACAGACAGGATGGAGGGCAAGCTTAGAGCAAAAGAGAGTCTCTAGCTTCCCACTCTATGGGGAAGGATAGATGGAAACCTTCCCTAGTAACTATTTCAGTACACAACAATCTCCCAAGTGCTTCTTGTCGGCGCCTGTCTAATTCTTAAGGCTTTAGGCTCAACCAATTTCCAATATGCTACTCTTAAAACGTAGCTGAGATCACTGCATTTTATAACCTAATGAAGAACTCAACAACACTAAAAGAAAACCTGCACTACGTGTATGAGCAGCTTCACACTGTGGTGGCCTGATAAATGGGGTGCACACTCCACATGGAATACAAACAGGTTCACTTTTAAAAGGTCCTGTTTGAAATGACCCAGATTCTCTCTGTCAAAACTGCCAAAAAGTGATTTTTATTTAACACTACTAAACCAGGCTTGAATCATAAGTTTCAGGCCTGCCCTGAACATAGTACCCACCCTGTCTCAAAAAGAAAAGGAGGGGAGGGGAGAAGAGAGGAGGGGAGGGGAAGGGAGGGGAGGGGGGAGAGGAGAAGAGAGGAGAGGCTACTAATATCCAACACCATTTTAAGCCATGTCTTTGAGAGCAGTGGAATCAGGCCTAGAGACCATCTAGCTCAGCTCTACAGTCAGTGAACTTGCAACGTTTCCTGACGCGCGTCACTCTGTCACTGTAATAAAGTCGTCACCTCCCTCTCACCACTCCAGAGCAATTGTACAAATTAAGGACCAAAGTATGAGCATTGAAAAATGCTCTATGCTTCTCAGAAAAGGGTTCTGACTGCCTCAAGTAAGAAAAAACACAAAAATTATTCCTATTTAGGGTACAATATTTACAAAGAAGGCAAACTATTATAAACTACAAAATCCTGGTCTAGTTCTTATAAATTTCAAACAAACCCTCACAGCAGTACAGAGAGGAAAGCTAACCTACCCCATGTTGCCGTCCATGAGAAGAATTGTGTTGTATATGTGAGAAAATATGAAGAGGAACAGAATCGTGCTGAAGAACATTGTCATCCACGATCCGTGGTCTTCTCGGAACATTTTTAACCGGAGCAATTCACCTGAAATATAAATATAAGTCAATGTACATTGTAAATCAAAATCCATCCATCTTTGCTTTATTTTGGCCAAAGAACTGTCTTTGGAGAGAAGCCACCCATTCTATATTTTTTTCTTTAATAAATAGATAATTACAGGATGGCTCAGCAGTTAAGGCATTTTCCTCCAGTGCCTAAGGCCCCAGGTTCAATTCCCCAGGACCCACATAAGCCAGACCCACAGGTGGTGCCCTGGTGTGCACTCTCGCTCTCTCGCTCTCTCCCTCCCTCTCTCTCTCTCTTCCTCCCTCCCTCCTTGAAATTGAATAAATAAAATATTTAAAAATAAATAAAAAATTACAAATCTAGTTCAAGACAACTCTCATGTCATATTCCATTCTAGAAAAGAGCACTAATGTGAGAATTGATTAACCAGAGACCATTTACCACACTGGTATGAGAACAAAATGAGTGAAAACACTCCCATTTACTATGCTTTATTTCATATATATGTTTTTGCTTCATACTGAAATTATTTAAGGCAAGTGGTAAACACGATAATTGTCCATTGCTTCCCTATGTCCATTCTTAATACCAAGGCCAACTTCATGTGTGAGAAGATTCCACGGTTTACAACGCATGAAGACTTGTGAGGGAAAAGCAAGGATTCTGTCATAAGATTCGGTGCCTTAACCTCATGCTTGACTAAAATGATCTGTATTGCAGAGGATCGCATATGTGTTTTAGAGATTGGTGTGATTTGTGGAAAAGCATAATTTCCATTCTGAACCCGAGTCCCACTCACAAAGACAAATGTTAAAATGAGATGATGTTAAAAGTGCACATATTTTAAGAAAATAAACACATTAAGATCATTGCTGAATTTGAAATTATTAATATCAGAAGTGGCCTAGAAAAAAATGTTTTAACATGGTCACCAGTACTCTAAAAGATGAGGAAGGCTTTTTTTTTAATAAATAAAACCTGAGTAAGGAAAAAGTGAAGATAGGTGACTTCGACCTCTCCCAAGATGAATTTTGTCTATTATCCTTATTTCCATTCATAAGAAAGTATATCTATTTAATAAGGGAATTATATAGATAGAGAAATATAACTTAAAAGCCTCACTAAAGAAAAGCAATACCCCTTTGTACCTACATGAAAGTTATGAAATAGATACATACTTCTACCTGAAAGTATCTCAATAGTTACAGAGAGTATCTCTCCTAAAGCTATAGAACAAAGGAGAAAAAACTGTTTGAGATTTAACTACTAACTTTCCAATCACTTGTATTAAAACAATATATTAGATATTATAAGAAAGTCAGGCTAACAGAAGCAGTATTAGCCTCAAAAATTTAGAAGGACAAATAAATAATATATCTTTTAAAAAGAACAAAATATCTTTTTTAAAAAAAAAAAAAAGAACCAATGGCTCAGAGGTTAAAAACCCTAGCTTGCAAAGCTTGCTTGCTGATGGCCCCGGGTTCAGATCCCCAGCACCCACGTAAAGCCAGGTGCACTAGCTGGTGCATGCCTCTGGAGTTCATTGGCAATGGCAGGAAGTTCTATTGTACCCGTACTCTCATTTTCTCTCTCTCTCTCTCAAAAATAAATAAATAAATAAAATGCCTTTTAAAATTAAAAGGCATTTACAAAACAGATTGGTTCCTTGGCCTGTATAGAAGAGGCAAAGAGTAAACATGAAAGTCAGGAGGGTGTGGCTGTGAAACTGAGGGATGAAAGCTTACTGAAGCAAATGTACTCCATTAGGAAGATTTGAGAATTTACTTATTAATTGTTCAATGATTAGGGGAAACCAGGGATTTTCAAGATTCTCTATAAGACAGAGACAAATCTATTATAGTAAATCATGCATAGGACACTTGAGAGTGAAAATACAGGGCAAAAATACCTGAAGTGACTAAAAAAATAACATTTAGTCAGTCATTAAATAAATATTTAGTACATGTATTTTACACTCCAGAGAGGGCACCAGGAGGCAGATACAGCCATGAGCAAAGCAGGAGAATGCTGGAAGTCACACAGTTCGGGTACTAAATGGAAATATGGCTTTATTTTAGACTGATGGATTGTCTTTGTTGAGTGTTCCTGATGGTACGTTTCCTTTCAGCTTCAAACAAAGAACTATTATTTAATTGAGCAGTTCACATGAGGAGCCACACGGGCCGGCAATTAGAACACCTCTTTTTTTTTTTTTTTTTTTTTTTTTTTTTTTTTTTTTTTTTTTTTTTTTTTTTTTTTTTTTTTTTTTTTTTTTTTTTTTTTTTTTTTTTTTTTTTTTTTTTTTTTGTCCATAATGAGTTACATTATTTAGTGGGCAAACAGTGAGTAACATTTAAATGTGAATTTCCCATTATGTACACATGTAAAAAAATTCACTACTGAATATACTTTAGAGTCCAACAATAACATAAGTGATTTGAAAGTGCTTTGCAAATAAACCACCATGAAGTAACTGTGCAGTGGCTGAAATAATACAAAATTAGTAAAAAGTGAAACGTTACAGTCGCATTTAGGCTGTCATTGCCAAGTGTGTTCATTGTCTGGCTATAATTTCAGTCATTAAAGCATTAGAATAAAATGGCAGGTTAACAAGATTTGAAATTCACTGGAAAATCACAATAAAAGTGCTACAACATCCTGAGGCCTGAAATAGATTTCAGTTAAATCACATTATTAAAATTTCCCCAAACCAACTTCAAGGCTAACTTAATGAGTGACCACTAAATGCTAGAAACCTGTCCACATGGGTTGCCAAGTAACTGCTGTCACCAACAACTTGCTCATGCAACCTAGTGAAACCCAGAACGCTGGAGCTACCTGAGGATGTCACAAGAAAACACACAGTGTGTTGGACACTGCCTGTTGGCACTGCTACTGAGGGCACGGAGAACAAGGGTTAAGGATGGATGAGTGAGGTGAAACCCCCGGCTCCATCAACCCTGACTCCCAACCCCCATGGGCCAGCCACAGGAACCAGAACTCCCATCTCAGCATGACTGGCAATGGGTATCAGATGGACTGTGGCTAGAATCACGTATTTCCCGCAACTCAGGACCCTCAAATGAGGTATTCTCAGGTTGTCCATACTCACCTATCCCAGTGCAGGCTGCCAACTCACCACCCCCATCAACCAATCTCCTTTTCTCTTCCCTATTCCCCATCTCCTGACCTCCTTTTTCCTATAAATGTAAGTTCCCCCAATTGAATAAAGAACCACATGGATATACGATACACATCTGCTCGGGTCTGTGTCTCGTCGGACCCCCCTGCCTCGGCCCCCCAGCTCTGTGGACCCACCCTGAGACAGCGAGTAGCGGAGCAGCGACTGGCCTTCGCTCAGCTCCCACCACATCACCGTTTTCCTTCCAAGGCAGCTAAGCCCCCCCCCCCCAGGAGAAAACAACAACAGTGTTTCACGTGCATGTTGTTTATCTGGAACATCAGTGCTTTATAACTATGATCCTGACATAGCTAATAATAGTGACCACCTCCTTCTTAAGCGTCCTTTTAAAGTGTCCAGATGATTCCTGGTATCCACAAAGAATTGTGTCTAGGACCTTTTGTGAATACCAAAACCCATGGATACTCATGTCACTTATATAAAATAGCCCAGTGCTAGCTTATACCCCACATGCATCCTGTCATATGCTTTAAATCCTTTACTGGTTACTGAATGCCTACTACATATGACTAGCTGATATACTGTTATTGTTTAGGGACCAGTGACCAGAAAACTCTGCACATCATCAGTATATATGTATATATATAATCTTTGTTCAGATCCTTTCAATGTATAGCTGGATAATCAGCAGATATGAAATCCATAGATAAGGACTGTATGCACCACCATTCATTCACATAGGTTACACAATTCACAATCATACAGCACTTTCAACTAAGAAAATTTCAGAGGATACTTCAATGAGAACAGTCCTTATCGAAAGACATAAAGGCTTAATTAAGAGATAAGTTTCTATATGGTCAAAAAATGGGATGGAGAGATGGCTCAGCAGTTAAAGCGCTTGCCTACAAAGCCCAAGGACCCAGGTCTGATTCCCCAGTACTCATGTAAAGACAGATGCAGAAGGCGGCACATGCATCTGGGGTTCATTTGCAGTGGCTGAGAGCCCTGATGCGCGCTCTCTCTCTCTCTCTCTCTCTCTCTCTCTCTCTCTCTCTCTCTCTCTCTCTCATAAATAAATAATCAAAATATTTTTAAAATAATTTTTACCTTGATCATATGTTTATTTATAAATCTAAGTATACATCTATGTTATTAACAAGACACATGTTGGACTATATAAGCCATCGCCTCTATTATTGTCAAATTAATTTGAAAATTATAGTTTAAAATAAACAAGTAGTACCCAAACCATTATGTGTTGGACGTGAGGGTAGGCATGCATATAGTACTGATGATACTATAAATGCTCGTTAAAGTCAACTGGAATGGCCTAGAACATCACCACTTGTCCTAGAACTTGAGTAGGTTTAGGAACAATGAAATTCCATAAAACTCTGACAAGATGAATAATCTAAAAATATGTGTGATGACCCCACATATATTGCGTAAGTCATAGGTGGAGAATGCTAAAGACGTTTGGAGATACTACTTGATTCCTTGGCTTTGTTGCTACTGGTGTTATTACCAACATAATGGTGGGAAGAAGTAGGTTTTATCTACTGGCAATCTGCTATAATCTGAATAGGAAATGCCCCACACACACAGAGAGACCTGTGTGTTGAATGCTTGGCACCTATCTAGTGAGAAGTTGGTAGGAACATTGGGAGGTATGGTACAGTTGGAAGAAGTAATCCACTGGGTATGACTTTGAAGGGTATTCCTGGTCTCTAGTCCCTTCCTCACTCTCACTTCCTGCTCACCAGAGATGAGCTGCTTTGCTCTGCCACAAACTCCCCTCAGGCCCAGAGCAATGCTGTCAGTCAACCATGAGCTAAAAACTCTGAAACCTCTTTACTCTGAACATTTCTAGTCAGTAAAATTTGGGTTAAAAATGAAAATAAAACCACATTTGCCATATCTTGGGTTTTATGTAAGAAATTCAATTAGTTTGTAGTCGTTACATGTTTTGGTGGTTTTCATTACTACAATTAATATTGATAAAGGTCCAACAAGAAAGGAGTTAAAATAGTTCAAAGTAAAGACTTTATTTCCTTTATCTTTCTTTGTATTTATAGTTCACTGCAGAATATAGATTTTTACTAAATTAAATACTTATGGAAAAATTCCAAAAGAAAAATTAAGACCCACATTAATTTCCTCCAGAGGACAAATTTTATAAGTATAATAAGGAAACCCGCCTCGCTGGCAATGATGCACTGACCTCACTGAGGGTGATGAACCACAGGAGACCCAGGGAACAAACACTGCAGTTTGCCAACTGCTCTGTGGGAAGAAATTGATTCCTACCCTAAAAGGATGAAAGATAATGAGTCCTTTAAGAGATGCCTAGGGGACTACCATACAGAAGTCTCAATTGGTTAAAAGTGTTTGCTTGTAAAACCTGACAGCCTGGATTCAATTCTCCAGAAGCACAAAACAGTACAAGTGTCTGAAGTTCATTTTGGCAGCCATTCTAACAATCAATCTATCATCTATCAATCAGTCTATCATCTATTTATCTATCATACATATATATCATCTATATATCTCTATCTCTCCTTGCAAATAAATAATTTTTTAAAGAGATGACTAGGGTGTTAAGAGGGATTGTCTTTCTCATGGTACTGGGTGAATTTTCGGGATAAATTAGGAACCAGGAGAGCAGGATACTGTGAAACCTCATGTGTGTGTGTTTCACATGTCCAGTTGCCCTTGGCATGATGAAGCAGTGCCAATCCCCATCCAGAGCTGAGGCTGATGCTTCTGGACTTCCCAGCTTCCTGAACTAACTTGGGCAAGCTAACTGCTATCCTATGTGCATCATCTAGCCTTGGGTACTGTTATCAGCAACAGAAATAGACTAAGAAAACACTGTCCATGCCACATGGTGAGTCTTAAATAAATGTCTGTCTAATCAATAGAAAATGGAAGGACACAAATAGTGGGATTCTATCTTTCTATATTACACTGGTCCTCTGAGGCCTATGCTTCAGTTGTTTACACCTGTTTCTTTCAGATTTTTCTCATCTAACAGCCACTTTCTGAACTCTATTTCCTATTGTTTATCATAATACTACTATTTATCAGGCTCTTCACCAACACCACTTGGCACCCTATGTTTGTTTTATGCTTCCTCTTTGTAAACTCGATTTCAGAGCTACAATTTGCTCTTACCAATTCTGTGAAAGTGCAAGAAAAAGGTACATCACTCAGCTGATTAAACAGTGGCATAATGCACGATTCCCGATTTCAGTTCTTATCATGGCATGACACATGAATGCATTAAGGATTTTCCTTGCCCTTGCCAATTCTCTCTCCTATTCTCAACATTTATTCACATTTCATTTCCAAGCTCCTAGTATACCTCTTTTACTCCCCTAACATGATCTTGGTCCCAACTCCAAGAAGATATTCACAAACAAACATGATTTCTTTCAACTTCCTCACCCACTCATATCCATCCTCTTATCTACCTTCAGGAGCATTCCCAGCTCCTTCTCTTCTTCCTCCAAGGATGCAGAAATCTTGGGGGGTAAATACCAGTGCCTAAAACACTATCCCCTTTCTGGGGATCTTATTCCAGCCTTCTTTTCTCTGCTTTGTATACCAATCTCTCCTTTCTTCTTGTTCTTTTTTCCACTGCTTCAAAAGTTGAGGTCAATCCTAACTGAGAACAATGCTACTTAGACACATGTCTTAGTTTTTTGCATCCAGACCTCAGGAAAAATTAGTCATCACACCCACTACTTTATATCCTACTTGCCATGTAAATACAATCCTGAAATTGTTCTAGCAAATGTTAATGCCCTCCACCATTGCCAATCCAATAGAAACCCACTGGCCTTTAACTTACTAGTCATCTTGACTGCAGTAAGCAGTATTCTTTCTCACACTGGACTCTCCTGTCTTCCCTAACACCAAGCACATTTTATTCTTTTTCTGTGCTCCTGATTACGCTCAGCCACTATTTCAGATATTTATTGTTCTAGTTGTCCCATAAATGATCATGTTGCTCCCATGGTCTTTCCTCGGGCTTATCTCCTTTCACTCCATGATCTCATCACATTTGCAAGTCTAACTTTCAGCATCTCCTGCAGAGACTTACCTCATGAGCCTAACCTATCCATTTCAACCTGGATGAATTATTGGCCAGTGAAGTTCAGCACATGAAAACAAATTCAAAATGTCCACTCCTTGTCCTAATGCACAAGATGCTCATGTCTACAGCCTACCATCCATTGTCTTTCCCAAATCCAGTCTTACTTCTGATTTTATTATTTTATCATTATCAAAATAATCCAAGATGCAATTAGTTTTTTTTTCCTTCTTACCATGTGTGTGAGATATATATATATATTTTTTTTTGCATGCAGAGAGATCAAAGAGGGAGAGACATAAAGAATGGCACACCAGGGCCTCTTGCCACTGCAAATGAATTCAAGATTCATGCACCACTTTGTGCATCTAGTTTTACAAAGGTACTGGGGAATTGAACTCAGGCCATTAGGCTTTGCAGGCAAGCACCTCAACTGCTAAGCCATCTCTCCAGTTCCTGCATAGTTTATTAACTCTTTCACACGGTGTGCAAGGTATCATTTAGTTTGAAATATTTCTCAGTGACCAAGTGTGCTGTTTCCAGGTTGGTTACTAGGCATACTAAGTCTCCACTTTGCTGGGATGAACACCCAAACCAGACACAGTTTAGGGGAGGAAAGGATTTAGTCTAGTTTACAGATCAACCAGATCAATCAATGGCAGAAGAAGCTGCTTCCATACATCCGAGAGGAAAACTGTAGCAAGCAATACAACAGCACCAGCATACATACCAAAAAGCAGCAAACATCAGGGTCCCCCCACAGAGCTCAAACCTCTCTGCATACCTTTGGGTTGAAAATTAGGTCTGCCCCCAAACACTCCTTAGGGCTGGATCCCAGGATCCACCTCAGGTGGCTGGAGATCCAAGTTATAAGCTTTAATAAAGCATCCAAGTCTATGGGGGACATACATTCAAACTTCTACACCAGGTGCATTCTGTTTCCATCAGCATTAAGATGACTTCAGTTTGCTGGGCTCATGTTGAGCCCTCTGCCTGGGTAATTTTCCTTTCCATTCTAATCCTTAAAAAGTAAGTCAATAATGATCTCCTCTGGCTCATCTTCCTTGTTAAGTATTTCATATACTGGAGTAATAAACCAAAGGAGCTTGTAGAATAGATTCCCTAAGAAGGTAGTAGGTTCAGTTCAGTACAGACAAGGAGGAAGATCTATTGTTAGAGGCTGGGTTGCACAATGATCCAGATCCAGTCCAATTCTAGGATCATATTTGTTTTGTCAGCGAGAGATCAGCTCAAACTATACTAACTCAAAAAACTACTTTTTAAAAAATGAGTATCCCTACCCATCAAAAGAAAGATTTCTTACCTCATAGTGGCTGGCACCACCTACACAAGAACTGAATAATTGGAGGAAAAATTAATTTCATCCTAATAGAAAGAGACCAGTTGGAAAGAGGATGGGATTCAGTGGAGGGGAGATTTGGAAGGGGGGATAAGAGGGTGGTGGAACAGGATTGCAGTCATCCTATATTATCTATATTTATGGAAGTTGGCAATAAAAGTATACCTCTCTAATTTATAAAATGACCCGAAAGTAACACATTGATATTACCCTTTAAAAAGGACATTAATATTTAACATTTCAAATATTAAAATGTAGGAGCTTACTAACAAAACTTTTTTATTCATTAAACTGATGAAACATCAAGCACCAAGAATTAATATTTAACATTTTAAATATTAAAATACTTGACTAAATCTAAGTTTTATAGGAGTATGAAAGATAAAATGAAATTGGATCATAACACTTTAACATTAATTGAAATCCACTGCTAATCGGAATAAAATAAGCATATGAAGTATTTATCATAACTTTATGTAAATTTATATTTTTCCCAATAATATAGTATTATATTTTCCTTAAAAATATTCTAGTTGAAAAATGACAAAATAAATGTAAAATAAGAGAATTAGGACCTGGGGTATCTCAGTGGTAAAACATTCTTATTATACACAGGTTTTGGGTTCCATCATTAGCACAAACAAAAGCATAAAAATAAAAAAAGAATTATTTCCTTATTGAGATATTAACAAAGAAAATTATTTGACAAACACACCAGAACATTACTAGGGAGAAAGTTTTCTCAAGCTAGTCCATTAATATTCAGATCAATTCTAATTATTTCTGTGCATAAAGAAAATTTGAAAACACTGAACAGATGGTTATCACTTTTTATTAGGGGAAAGAGGTTACTCACAGAACATTTATATTCACTTAATTTGATTAAATATCAAACACGAAGAGTTGAAACATAATCCCATATCTACTGAAAGTATCTTTTCCATGTGAATTCAAATGAGGTGTTAGACATAAAGGAGGTGACAGCTTGGTTGCAGACCCCGTGGGAATGACAGTGCTGTCACATCCACAGCCTCTTGCCAATCTCAAAGATGTGAGTATGAAAATAAATGCCAGGAAACTATGAGCTTCTTGAATACAGAAATTATTCTCAGGGAAATTCAGTAATTAACCTTGCATGCTAGTGAGAGTCCAAATATTGTATTTTACACTATAATTTGCCCTTGCCATTAAATCTTCCTTAGACATAACTAAATGGCTGAATACTGCTCAATAGGAAATCCTAATTCCAAAAAGAAATAATGGTACTCATTTATTATTATCTGTTAGTTTTCCTTTTTAAAAAAACAACTAACTATAAAAATAATGGCTGTTATATTCAAATCACATCTTGGCATAGAGCTCAAGATTTAGTAGCCGAACACTTGATTATTTATACATACAATATTATACCCTATGATATTGATTAAGGTCATTTTTTCTATATTTTATATTGACAAAAGTACAATAATAGGATATATCACCCTAAAGTTCAAACTCCATTAAATATCAGCAATTTTGTATTCCCCAAACCATGACTGTTTCAATACTTAATAACCAAAATTCATTGAATCTATTTTCTACTTCACATAAAAATAAATGAAATGCTTTCTGAAATTTTAAGTTTTTATCAAAATTTTATATGTTCCAACAGGCATAGACTGTAATTCTTTTTTTAAAAAAATACACTGTTATTGAATTCTTACATCTTCATTACACTGATGGCAATTTTGAAAAATAGTAATACGTATTTTAAAACAAGTTTTCAGACATCATATTAATAAAACTAAAAGGAAGGATTATACTATTAAAGGTAATCCCTTGCAGACTGATTTGTAAGATTTCAAGCAATCCTGATCAATTAGCTGATCTTAGGTAGGGTAGAGAACATAGGAAGGTCTGTTCTCCCACAAACATAAATGGGAGAGAGGCGAAACCAAGCCATGGGCCAAGAAACTACCACATTACACATGCAATGTTTCTGCTATGTGAGTCTATTTATGCAGGTCTGTTGACTCTGGGTCCATACACAGATTTCCTCTAACTATTCTGGACTGGTGTTTATTACTTGCAAACTTGCTACATATCCCATATATGCAGTTATTTAAAGAATATATTAAAAACTAATAAAAGATAGTTAAACTATAAAATGAACAAATGATAGAGATGTTAATTATAATTGTAGTGCTTTTTTAATTCTCTAGTAATATCCCAAAAAATGTATTTCAACTCCTTTGTTTAATAAATTAAAAAACTACTATTAGAAGTAGTAGTAGTAGTAGTAGTAGTAGTAGTAGTAGTAGTAGTAATTTAAATGACTTATAACTGACGAGGAAAGAGATACCTATTATTAGTAGTAATTTAAATGGTTTACAACTGACCAGGAAAGAGATACCTATCCAGGTATTAGAGGCATCTAGAACTCCAACAGACAAGACCATAAAAGAATATCCCCATGTTATATCATACTTAAAGTATTAAATATACAAGACAAAGAAAACAATTGAAAGATACAAAACAGAAACACCATGTCACATACAAAGAC
This sequence comes from Zapus hudsonius, assembly GCA_004024765.1. Classification (NCBI taxonomy): domain Eukaryota; kingdom Metazoa; phylum Chordata; class Mammalia; order Rodentia; family Dipodidae; genus Zapus; species Zapus hudsonius. Next base: position 16,209 of record PVHP010009467.1, on the reverse strand, counting down.
AGGCACATAAAAATAACTGTACATTTCGCAAACTTTGGTTTCCAACTCAAACTACTGTACCCAGAAAAGGTATCATTAATAATAGATGGAGAATGGAAAACTTTCCATAACAAAAGCCAGCTCTATGAGTATATGTACACAAAGCCAAACCTACAGAGAATACTTCAGGAAATATTCCACATAGAAGAGTCAAGCTACCAACCTCAAGAGCCTGCAATAGGATAACCATGAGAGTGAAAACTAGAATAGGCATGAAAATGTTCAAAGTACCAAATCCCATAAACCATCCAACATGGCAGAGATTAAGTCAAACCTCAGAGTTATAACTCTGAATATTAATGTACTTAACTCACCCATCAAAAGACACAAGTTAACAGGGTGGATCAGAAAAATGGACCCTCACATCTGCTGCCTTTCAGAAACCTACCTCACAATTAAAGATAAACAACTACTCAGGGTGAAAGGATGGACAATAATTTTTCAAGAAAATGAGAATATGAAACAAGTAGGTTTGGCTATATTAATATCTGGCAAAACAGACTTCAAACCAAAAGTGAACAGGACAAGGAAGGCCACTTTTTAGTTATGAAGGGAATGATCTAACAAGAGTATATCACAATCACAAATATATATGCACCAAACACAGGTGCACCACATTTGATAAAGCAAAACCTATTTGACAACAAATCAGAAATAAACCCCAATATAATCATAGTAGAATACAGCAATGCCCCACTATCTTCAATAGACAGATGACCTAAGCAGATAACCAACAGGAAAATAGATTTTAACAACACCATAGACCAATCAGACCTAAGTGACATCTACAGAATATTCTACCTCAATTATACAGAATAAACATTCTTCTCCACAGCCCATGGAACCTTCTCCAAAATAGACCACATATTAGGACATAAAGCATGCCTCCATAAATTCAAGAAAATTCACATAACTTCCTGCTTCATATTATACCACAAAGCATTAAAGCTTGAAATTAATAAGAGAAACAACATAAATTACACCAGCTCCTAGAGACTGAACATACTATTAAACAATTAATGGGTTATAGAAGAAATCAAAAGGGAAATTGTAAAACATCTCGAACTGAATGATAACAAAAACACAACATACCAACATACAACATACATGATGAGGACAGTCCTAAGGGGAAAATTTAGAGTACTAAATGCCTTCATAACAAAGACAGAGAGATCCCAAATTAATAACCTAACCATCTACCTAATAGCTTTGGAAAAACAAGAACAATCCAACCCAAAGAGTTCCAGACAGAGAGAAATAATTAAGATTAGAATGGAGATTAATGAATTGAAAGCTAAGAAAACAATTAAGAAAATTGACAAAATGAAGAGCTGGTTATTTGAAAAAATAAACAAGATTCATAAACTCTTGGCTATTTTGAACAAACAAAAAAAGAGAAGTCTCAAATTAACACAATTAGAAATGAAAAGGCAAGGTTATAGCAGATGTCAATGAAATTGGAAGAATCACCCAGATATTTTTCCAAAAAATCGAAACTTAACCATTACAATATGTAAGACATTTTTTAAAATATTTAATGTTCATCTGTACCTCTTCTTTTGAGAACTCTGTTCAGTGACATATCCCACTTTTATTATTTGCTTTTTGATTGTGTTTTGAGCCCTCTGTGTATTGCAGATATTAATCCTCTGTAAGATGTATAGTGGCAAAGATTTTCTCCCATTATGTAGGTTCTCTCGTGATTCAGTTGATAGTTTCCTGACCAATGTAATAGGTATATAAGTAGAGGAAAGAAATACAAGGGGGTAGAGACCTTTAAGTTAGGTCAGAAGAGGAGGATGGATGAGAAAAAGAGTGAGAAGAGGGTTAATCAAAACTATATAAATGAAAAAAAAAATACATGTAGTCCTACTTCTTTGTTAGCTAATTAAAATAGAATTAGGGGCTGAAGAGATGGCTCAGTAGATAAAGTGCTTGCAGTTTTAAGTCTTAGTACGTGAATTCAGATGCCTAGACCCAAGTAGTAGCTGAAATCTGTGGCAGGCCTCTGTAATCCCAGTGCACCTAAAGTGAGAGGGGAGGCAGAGACAGGAGAATTTCCAGGAGGCTCCCCAAAGGAGCAAGCAGTCACCCAGAGATCTGATATCCCTGACCAGTAGAGCCACACAAGAACCTCAAACAGCTCCCGGAACTGAACATCAACAGAGGACATAGTAACAACATGACAGACTATCTGTCATATACAAGTGGCAGGTTTTGAAGACTAGAACATTGTGGTTACAAAGAGTCAGTGGAATTGGTTCCCAGATATAAATGTGACCCTCTAACTCACTTCAATACATATAATACATAAAAAGAATTTTGAACTAGCAGCAAGCCTACACAATGAGTCTCATCTCCTATTACTCACCACTGTATAATATCCTTCCAAACTGAATTTTTCCATCATTATTCATAGTGACATATATGGTTAGAATGAATGATAAAGTAATTTCTAAGTCGAGGTTGTACAAGTTATTGTAGTTTCAACCTGTTCTCCCACTCAGGTTGCTTATTCTGGAGGGAAAACAGTTTCATATCATTAGGACAACCAAGTTTCTCTATGAAAATGACTGCATTGTGAGAAAAGGAAGGCTTAAGTTAAGGACTCATCCTTTTGAGAGAGCACCTTCTATCCATCACAGAACTGCCTGGTGAAGTCTCCTAATGGCTGTAGCTCTGGCTGATACGTTGACAACAACATTATAGAAGATTCCAAGCCAAAATCAGTCCAGTGGCCCTCATAACACTGTAGGATCACAAAGTCCACTAAGTTACAACACAACTCCTTTCAACACACAAGATATTTTTATGCTCTATAATTGTTCTGAAAACCAATAGTAGTCACTTGAAAATTTATAAAATTTGACTCTAATATGTAGATTTATGAAGAGAGATCTGAGAACACAAAATAGAATATTCGTATAAAAGTCACAGTGGTAAATATTTGGCTTACCTTAATAAAATGCTTGACATTATGATGACAGAAAATAAAGAACTTTTGTGAAAATAACCTTCATACCATGAAAGCCCTGAAGTAATTAAAAGATTTCAAAGGTCAACTTTGGTATAGTAAATGTCACAAATTGCCTTTTAATCTCCACTATAATTCACATAATTGTCATATTTTCTCATCATACTCTATGCCCTTTTAGTCAAAATGTTGATGCCTTTGCTAACAATCAAATAATAGGCATGGCAGTGGTTCTACATGATCAATATCTAGGCAAACTGAATAACAACCCATTGTACCTTAGATGGCTAGGGTTCTTTTGTCATTAAACATTCAGGAAATATTGTTCCAGTATTCTGCTTTGATATAAAATATCTCATATACAGAAGAATAAACAAGTGACACAAACAGGAAAGCCACACCACACTGGATAACTAGCAAATTATATTTCCAAAAATGACATAAAATTTAGAAAATCAAGGTCCCAGGTACTGTTTTTGCTTGAAACCCCACTGCTCCCAAAAACACCATTCCATTTAGTTCTTATTTGACACTCATAGTGTGTTTCAGGCTTAGTTAAAAGTGATTTATGAGATAGAAATTTATGTAGACATTATTCTAATATTTGATTATTATTTCTTAATAGTTACATATTTCTTAATATTTGTGTATAATTGCATCCCCACCCTATACTCCACAACTATATCACTCCTTGCATCTCTCTCTATGCATTAGACACTGTTCAATAGAACTATTTTGACTTTTCTCTATAAAAGGGTATGAGAAATATGTGGTTAGAATATTTGTATATTTCTCAATACTTTGAACTCCAAGAATCATCTGTCCTTAATGCAGTTTCATGACTATACAAAATAAAATTATTGCTTTTATATCACGTTCAATTAAAATTATGACAGAAAAATTATCTGACAGGTTTTTGCTTAACAAGTATTCAAACCTGTAATTTCAGAGAAATTAATTAAAAATATCTCTCCACATAGAATCTAACTTGAATTAGTATCTTGTACAATCTTAGAAATAGTTATTTGTCAGTGCCTGAGGGAAGTAATAACTTATGAAGAGTTTGTGGAGAAGAATACTGATAATAAAGCAGGCTACATGTTTCCATGGCATATTAATAATATGCAAATTTAAATGGGATACCTGCTACAGAATCACACTGAGATCAGTATGTGGGGTTTGGTTTTGTTTTTTGTTTGCTTGTTTGTTTTGAGGTAGGGTCTCACTCTCTTCCAGGCTGATGTGGAACTCACTCTATAGCCTAGGCTGGCCTCAAACTCATGGTGATCCCCCTATCTCAGCCTGACAAGTGCTGGGATTACAGTCATGAATCACCTTGCCTGGCTGCAGAGTGTTTTTCAAAGAGAAAGAGGTAAAATAATCATTACAGACTAACACAGCAGCAGCTGACAGACTGCCAAGTGCTGTGGGAGGGGAGGGAAAGCATGGCTTGACCATAGGGGACACAGTGATGGCAAAACAAAAATTGGAAGTTGCAGAAACTAACTGTGGGGGTTGGAAGCGCTATGGAGAGAAGGGGTAATTACCACTGAATCCAGCAAAATGCCAACATGGAGATAATGGTGAGATAGAAATGCCCAGTGCCGCTGGATCTCTATTCACTGGAACCACCTCACTGTCAGTCTGACTCTTGATAGTACAGTTCCCACCAAAAAATAAAGCATGCAAATTGAAGCTGTAAAAAGATACCATCGTCTCAAATCCGTCAGGGCAGCTACTAAGAAAGAGGGTGGAGAGAAGGAGGAGAAAGAGGACAAGTATTAGAAAGAATCCTTGCACATTTGTAGAAATGTAAATCGGACAGCTGGTATGGAAAACACTATGGAAGTTCCTCAAACACATGAAATAGAATCCCATATGATCCAGAGATCTCAGGTCGGGTAATTTCTCTAAAAGAACTAAAGTCAGTACTATTAACAAAAGCCAAGATATAGAAATAAGCTGTTCATCTAGAGATGAATAGATACAGAAAATATGGTATGTATGCAGAAGATGAAAATGTGGTACATGTTAATACAAAGAAAATTCTGCAATTTGGACATGAGCGGTCTTTGAGGCTTCACTCATGTGAAGTGAACTAAGTCAGTCACAGAAGAACAAATTCTCCACTTGTATGAGGCACCTGAAATAGAATCATAGATTCAGAGTGAAATGGTCATTGCCAGGGACTGGGGAGGGGGAAAGGGAGAATTAATAATTAATGAGTGTAGAGTTTCAGTAGGCAGGATGAATAAGGTCCTGAGATCTGCTGTCCCACAGTGAGCCTAAAGTCAACAGTAACGTACTGTACAATTAAAAGTGTGTGATGAAAACAGGGCACATGTTCAGCATTCTTACCATAGCAAGATAATTACTTATTAAAAGAGAGCATACAATGAGGAAAGACAAAGGAAGAGCATAAGGCCACAGACAGAACCCTAGAGTTTCTGAACAATGTACACAGCTTCTCACAGGTTCACTGAAAACTTGTAAGAAACTAGGAGTGACGGAAGAACTAATAAAGGAAACAAAACAGAAAAATGTACTAGAGATGCTAATTTTCATCATGGAAATCAAATAAAGAAACATTAAGGACAGGGTAGAGGCTGTGGAACATTCCCAGAAACTTGGGGAGGCTGCACAAGTACCTAGACTTCTGTCAAATATACAGCTGTGGAAATAAAGCTGTGGAGCATGATGTAATGTGGGGTCATCATGGGCATCCCAGGAAAGAGGGAAGGGCCGGCAAGACCCACTGGAAGCATCTGTCCCAGGAAAGCACTACTCTAGCTCTAATAAAACCAAAAGAAAAAGAAATTCAAAGAAAAGTTGAGAGCTAAGCAAGAACTGCCTTGAAAAATAAAATCAGAAGTAGTTCTAATTAGCTAATTAGCAGTAGAGCTGTCAAAATGGATTAGCATACAGTAAAGCAGGCTTTTGTTGAGGCTGGCTCATGCTCAGGTAAGACTGGCACTGAATGATTCACTGTTAACCTTGGCAAAAACTTGGTGGCTAGTTAAATAGAAAAGCCAAAAAGAGAACTCAAAATTCCTGCAAGAAATGTCCTAAAAAACAGAACAAAGAATTATGATTGCTGATGACATAAAAATAGCCATCAACTTTAATCAGACTAGACCAGATGGAGCCAGAACACAGAAAAAGGGCACTCCCACTAGTTATATAAAAAAGCAAATGTCCTTGGTGAGGACAGAACAATGTTCCCTGGGAATAACCGGAATTACAGCTCCCTGCAGCCCAGTTCACTGCACTGAGTGGGCAATTTTTTTTCAAATACTGGGAGCATATCTGACAGTGACTTCTTCTATCACAGTAAGGGTTCTGATGGATCAGAAATAGAAGCTGTAAAGGTTCCCTCCCCACTGCAGAGTAACACTAGCATCCCAATCCATCAAACAGAATGTCCAGATCCAGAGAATGGAATGGGGAGCAGGCTTTTGTACAGACATCTAAGTCAACTTCACCCAGCCAACAACTAAATTTATAACCTGAGTGGCTAGGGAAGTTCTTCACTCCAGCTCCAACATTTTGAGATTATAAATTCTCATAAAAACATCTGCTTTTATCTGATAAAAGTTTTAATATCAAATGAGACATCAATGACATAATTGGCTTTAAAGACAGATAAAAATTATGAACATTCCCAGTCTTATTTTGAAAAAAAAAAAGACTTAACAAATAAGTTATGTACTGAGTGCATATGTATCATATGCATAATGGGTAAAGGTGAGGGATCAGAGACAAAAAGCTTTGGCTTGATAGCTAGTTTACCCACTGTCTGTTGGGGTGACAGTGAACTCGTTATTTAACTTCTCCCAGACTCTGGTTGCTCATATGTAAAACAAAAATAATAACACTAACCACTTCATAAGACTGCTGTTAGGCTTACATAGTAATTCATATAAATCATGAGCTAAGGTGCTTGACAGGTGACACATTCTGAAGGTGAGTCAGTACTATGATTATTACTTTATATCAATAAACAGAATTTGACATCTGCATGCAACTCATCACATCTAAATGTGAGTGCAGAAAGGTCTTGATTAAAAGATCAGATTAACTAATGACTTCTGGCCATCTGAATCTGTGCCAGGAAGCTGCCACCTTGATATGAGAGAAATGGATCTATGGGAAGAGCACTAGAGAGGAGCATTTGCTCTAGGATTGAGTATATCAAAGCAAAACTTAAATGTTTTATAGGTCAAGGAGAAATCAGAAGGAAAGAGACAGCAGCTCCATCATGTACATCTGCCTGGTGTATGATTACCCCCTTCAACAATGAGGCTGAAAGGGATGGCCTTTGATGCTTAAGTCTCAGAATGGAAGGAAAAAGCACCATATGTAGGAATAGAGTGACAGTGACCTGTTTGTGGTTCTGACAATGTAGAGGATGAATGAACAAAGATGTATGAACAGTGGTGTAAGTAGCCAAGTGGAAAGCAGTATCCTTTGAATATCTTAAATGTTTAACTAAATGCAGAAGCTCCTCATCCAATGGGTGGAGTCACATCTCAAAACATTGTGAGTGGAAAATTCAGCAAGATAGAGATGGACAATGACACCTGGGCTAGTGCCCACCATCCTCTAGCAGCATAGTACATGGCAGAATGTCTGTAGTTTCTCCTCATGGTTGCAGGGCTCCCCAGGGGCTGCAGCCTGCTGCTGTTACCCAGCAGTGTGAGAGTGTTTCCTTTAGAATACTCCCAGCCCAGAAAGAGGCTAAAATTAAAAAATTTAATGCAATTTCTAATGGATGCATAAATTTAATTATTACAAAGTCGAAAATTTAAAAGGCTTGCTGATTGGCTAAGAGATCTGCTCAGTGGCAAGAAACCTTTAGATGGAACTGGGATCCAAGGCAAACTTATACAGAGTCCAAAAACCTAGGCTCCAAGGGAAAGCCCCCACTAACCTACAGAAAGGCTGCACCCACTAGAATCTCACCAAATTAATGTTTGTCTCATTTAACCTATACTGATATCACTCTCTTTTGGAGATTCTGTTTGCATTTTTCAGAATACATTGAGAACCATGGACAGCCCAATTCTACCAACAGGACATGGGATGATGGCTGACACCCAAGCAGGAGATGAACCATCCATGCCGGGTGCTTCTCCAGATGTCGGTTACCTGGCCCCCTGCTAAATGAGCCTGTCTCTCTGGCCAGCAGGAGACCTGGCTCAATCGAGGAAAGGTGAGCGCGGCGGCTGGACAATCACACGCAGCCAGGAGAAGTGTCCAAGCAGATCTCAAATTTTATTCCAATATCCAAAATATATATAACCCAAGGATGCATTGTATTGTCTTATCTCTTTCACAAAGGGGGCTCAGGAAACAGGAACACAGCTACAGGAACTCAGGCAGCAAAGCTTATTAGCACTTCTATCACCTCTGCCTCAGGGGACACAGGTGTGCTAGGATTAAAGGTGTGTGCCCCATGCCCGGCTTCTTTCTAAAACTTAGTTCAAGGTTACTAAAACTTAGTTCAACGTTACTCAGCTAGGCTGGGGCACAACAATCCCTAAACTCATCATCTAGGGCCCAAGAAAAACCTTTAAGGAAGTGGCGAGATGAGAAAGATAGTTACCTCCACAGAAAGTCAGATAACATATGAAATGGTAATGGAGACACACATTGAGAATACTCAAAATCTTCCAAAGCAGAAATCCAGAAACAAGATATCAACAGTAAAGCAAACTTAAAAATCACCCACCATGCCCCAGGGAACTTTGTGAAAGAGGGGGCGAGAAGATTGTAAGAGCCATGGTGAGGGAAAATATCCAGATACATTGTCCCCTCAACAACAACAACACACACACACACAAAAAAAAAAAAAAATCCTGGCTACTGCTTGTACAACTCATAACCCCCACCCATCCCATGAACCATTCCAACAATCTCACTGAGGAGGGCCCTCAGCAGGTTGGGTGCAAGGAGGAGAGAAATAGGGGTACTATTACAAGACTTGTTCATACAGTGTTTCTAATTATTAACAATAAATAAGTTTTAAAAAATTGAAAGTCAAACCAGCATAAGTCAGAGACCATCTGTATTATAGTACAATAAGGTGAGAATATCTTACTGCTGTTGGATGGACTTATAAATGATATTTAATGACTTAGAGGCAGAATCATGAGTATACTCAATACACAGCACAAATATTATTTTATAAATACAACAGAAATAACTAGAGGCTCGGTGGTCTCTAGCAAACAGAACTACCAGAGAACTAATTCTTTGAAGTTTGTTACACTCACTAAATTTGACATGCTGTTCTTTTTTAGCATAATAACTTAAGTAATATTTTTAAGAAAATAAAAAATGTACTGATGTCAGAATTAAGTCACTTGAAATCACTTGGCCATGAAGAGCAGAGCTACAGCAGGCAGTTGCTCCCTTCTGGCTGCACTGTTCTCCATCCTTCCATGCCTTCCCTCTTCTCTGAGGTTTGTGCTCAGCTCAAAACATAACTGCATAAAGAGAAGGAGTTATCAATGATGGAGGATTTGTCCTTCTCTGTTTTCCTACCCAGCTCACATTCCATCCCGCCCACAGTGGTCCTTTGTTCCACATCAGGCAAGAAAGTTGAATGAGTGGAAGGATGGGAGATGGAAGAAACAGCAACCGTAATATGTTGTCATCTCCTCTTATAATGAAAGAAAATTAATTTCCTCTTTCCCTTACAGATTCTCAGTAAACACTACTGGGTTGTCTCTTTCTTCCTTTCATGTACCACTGAGAACTGTAGAGTCATTTATAAGCTGTGCAGTGGACAAAGTCGAATAATCATTCTGCCTTCTGAAGCTTCCAACTTCCTCCCTTTGATCCTAAACTTTTAAAATACCCACATGCTTTTTGGGCCAGCTCCTTAATTGAAAGTGATTGTACTTCATGAATGAGAGAGAGATGGAAAAATAAGGCTACTGTTACTGTCCACTTCAGTAATCCCTTCACACACAGATGTATCAATCAGGGGCAGTAGAGGTAACCCATTGTCCCCAATATGTCTCTTCCCAATGTTCTGTATCAAACATTTCAACAGAAGCTCCAATGGCAGAGATTGTGTGCATTGTGTTACCACTAAACCCCTAGCATAGTGCTTGCTTGGCACCCATGAGGAACAATGCCAGGATCTGTGAAATGAATGAATGAGCTTATTCAATCACCAAATCAGATTCAGAGAAGGAATAAAGTAGGGTAAAATGTAATCCCTATTGTAGCAGAAGAATATGGAGTCTGTTGATCCACTCTGAGATTCTCATAAGACCCACAAGATGGATAAAAGAAATAAGTAGTGATTAAGTTAGAAGTTAAAAGAGGATCAGACCATATTCTCCAACTCAGTTTTTTCTCTCCATAAAGGAATGTTCCTAGCATCAAGTCATCCAAGTTCCCCTTTCTCCTTTTCTCCTAGTTGTTCACACATTGGTATATGGAAGCTGTAGGACTATATCTTGCTCTTGATGGAATAGGCTTTACCAGAGCTTGCTCCTGTAAACCTAGGATGCAGCAAAGGAAATATGGAAATGATAAAGCATTGGATATTCACACCTGATATTTGAGAAATGCATAGATTAAATAAATTATTGACATTAATTGGGTTGGAGAGATGGCTCATTGGTTAAAGGTACTTGCTTGAAAAGCCTGATGGCCCGGGTTCAATTCCCAGTGCCCACATATAGCCAGATGCACAAAGTGGCCCACGTGTCTCGAGTTTGTTTGCAGCACCCATACTTACACACTTTCTCTCTGTGTCTGTCTGTCTGCCTGTCTTTCTGTCTGACTGTCTCTCTCTCTCTCTCCCTCAAATAAATAAAAATGTTTTATAAAAAGAAATGAATCACCAGAAAGCCAGTAAGAACCTTTGTTTACAAGATAAGCTTAATACTTGGTCATGAGTACTATTGCTTCTTTTAACTGTGTTTCTGTCAACAGAAACAAACATTAATTATTTTTCTTTTGCCATGATGGAAATGAACAAAGTACATAAGAGATTTCAAAATATTCCTTTATTACTGTGTATTGTATGAACCTGAGCCTTTCTTTAATCTAAATTATTTTCTGGAGATATATAATGCAGACTGTAAAAACGCATTCCGTGGTAGCAAGTGAATGTTAGGTTTAGAAAGAGTGGCACTGACATCATAAAGCTGAAGAAAATGCTTCAGTTTGAAATTTAGCCAGCATAGGTTTATAAATATGGGTAGTCTATTCAGCATGTGCCTACTCTGTTCTTGGAACTATGTTAGGCACGCTGTCACTGTGAGGAGAGAAGATGAAAATGGAAGCTTGAACAACATTGGACTGAATCTCTGTTATCAGGATTGGTTCTGAATGTGCCTCTCACAGCCCATACATGAGTCTTTCCGGGATATATTTTCCCAGGTCTCCTTAACTTTATGTGTTTAAGATCGTGTATATTAAAGTTATTTAGTTGGCAATTCTGCATCTGTACTCCCTCTTTCATAGTTTCACTGTTGGCTTCCCAATTGGGACTTGGTAGTTTTGGTGTGTGGCACTCAGCTGGTATGTTCTTCTTGCGTTGTGCTCTTCCCATTGCAGATCCACTTGGAGAGGTTGGGGCGGCCTTGTATTGAGCTCTCCTGAGCGGTGTGGGTGGGGTGTGTTCTGGATTTCACAGGCAAGGTTGGGCACTCACTTGGTTTTTCTGAGACTATTTGTGCCCTGAGATATGCAACAGGCCTGATGTGTGTGCTGGGCCGGTGGTTGGGTCTTAGTGCACCCTCAATCCAGTGCCTTTGCTGGCTAGTGTGAATCTGATGCACCCGAAGACAGAATCTGTGCCTGCACGTGTGTGCATAGGGCTGCAGGTGGGGTGCGCCCACAGAATGGAGCCTGCTGGCAAGGGTGCAGGCTGGGCTGTGCTCCTGCAGCAGGAGCCTACAGGATAGGCTGTGGGTGGTGCTGTGCTTATGGTGTGCAGGCAGGCAGGGCTGCATCTGTAGGGAGGGAGCCTGCAGGCAAGGCCGCCAGTCCTAGGACCCACCTGAGACTGGTCTGGGCCTGCCTGACAGCTACGGGGTGGCACAGGGTTCCCGGTACCCACCTGAGGCCTCCTGTGCCTGCCTGGTGTACGGGTGGTGTGGGGTCCTTGATAACCGCCTAAGGCTGCCTAAGGCTGACTGCATCTGCCTGGTGGTGGCGTGGAGTCTCTGGTACTGCCTGTGTCTGCCCGGAAGTGGCAAGGGATCCCTAGTACCGGCCTGAGGCTGCTTGAGGCTGCCTGGAGGTGGCACAGGGTCTCTGGTACCGCCTGAGGCTATGTGATGCTGCCTAGAGGTGGCACAGGGTCCCTGGTACCTGCTTGATGCTGCCCAGAGGTGGCGTGGGGTCCCTGGTACCAGCCTGAGGCTGCCGGGAGGTGGCACAGGGTTAGTTGGCAATTCTGGCTAAAAAAAAAAAAAGTGGCACTGAAATTGGCAGTGGGGAAGGTAGGTAAATTCCAGCACTCAGATTCTCTTAGGAATCCTCTTCCCTTCACCACATAGGTACAGATGACCCATGCTTGTGGCCTGGGCCAGCACATGTTCAAGTATTTAGAGTCCCTTTCGGACACTTCCTTTGGTCCCATGGGCACCAACAAGCTGCCATTGGAGCTGGGACCAGCATGTGAGTTCCAGCACTCCCATGCATTAGCAATCCTTCTCCTCTCACCTCAGGGGAACAACCATCTGCCTTCTGGCTGTGTCCAAGTTTGAGTTCAAGCATAGCTGCAACCAAGTGAGAACCAACTCACCTACCCTATTGATGAAGCAGTACATGTATCTCCAAGACTGACTTCCAAGCATCACAAAGAAAAAAGACAAATACACACACACACACACACACACACACACACACACACACACACACACACACAAACAGTGGGTCGGAAAAGAGAGATTTCCTTCCCCTTGAGCTTCCTTATATCCTGCCACCTGCTGAGAGGGCCACCTTCCCCTCCTGGGGAGGAAGGGCTCACTCTGGAGGAAGGACCTCCTCCCTTAGTTAATCCTTTCTGTAACCAACTTCAGAGACCCACCCAAGATTACTGTAGATTACAAAATAGGTCAAATTGACCACAAAATTTAACCATCACAAATATCAAAGGTCAAATGGTCTTAACAGATATCTACAGAAACTCCTCAGAGTATAGATTCCATACCAATAGTTAATGGATACTTCCCTAAACTAGATCATAATAGGACACAAAGCAAGTCTCCATAAATTTAGAGAAACTGACATAACTTCTTGTATTAGTCAGGGTTCTTTAGAGAAACAGAACCAACAGAATGAATTGCAATAAACAGAAAGGGGATTTATTGGATTAGCTCACAGCAGTCCCAAAATAGCAGTTTGTAAGGCCAAGAGTCAAGGAATAGGTTGCCGCTCAGTCCCAATCCAGTACTGAAGGCCTAAAGGCTTCCTGGGGAGCCATTGATCTTCAGTCCAGGAAGGTTGAGGAAGCTCCATTTCAATGCTGAGGAAGAGATACACAACAAGCACAAGCAGCCAGGCAGGCAGGGAGGTGGGCACAGAGATTTCTTTCTCCTTTATGTAGCCTTAGGGCAGGGTCTTGCAACCCTATCCTAGACTTGGTTACTACCTGAGTCTCTGGAATTTCCTTCCTGCACTGCCTTCCCAGGAAGGGATGTTACTTTCCAACTTCCCTGAGGTTCCTTACATCCTGCCCCTTGCTGAGAAGGCTGCCTTTCTGTGATAAACATCAAAGACCCGTCCAAGATAATTAAAAAGATCAAGTTGACAACAAACCCTAACCATCACACTCCTTATATCTGATCACAATGCAATAAAGTTAGAAAACAACAAAAGAAGCAACAGAAAGTACACCATCTCCTGGAGATTTAACAACACACTAATGAACATTGAAGAAGTAAAGGACATTAAAAACTTCCTAGAACTGAATGAAAATGAAAACACATACAAAAATCTATGTGACACAATGAAGGCAGTTCCATAAAACTCCTGGGCATATTCTCTAAAGACTCTACACTTAATCTAGATACTGGTTCAACCATGATTGCTGCTGCTCTATTCACAACAGCTAGGAAGTGGAATCAGCCCAGATGCCCTTCAACTGATAAAGGTATAAAGAAGATATGGTACATATACACGATAGAGTTCTATTCTGCATCAAGAAAAATGAAATTGTGGTGTGATGGAGAGATTGCTCAGTACCCAGGCTTGATTCTCCAGCACCCACATAAAGCCAGATGCACAAGGTGGCACATACATCTGGAATTTGTTAACAGAGTCCGGAGGCCCTGGTGTGTGCCCAAATAATTCTCTCTCTCTCTCTCTCTCTCTCTCTCTCTCTCTCTCTCTCTCTCTCTCTCTCTCTCTCTCTATCTCTATCTCTCTGTGTGTTATCTGCTTGCAGATAAATAAATAAAAATATTAGGAAATAGAATCAGCCTAGATGCCCAAAAACTGATGAATGGATAATGAAGATATGGTACATATACACAAAAAGTTTTATTCAGCTATAAATAAACAAAAATAAAATAATAAAATTTACATGAAAAGTATGGATCTGGAAAATATACTAAGTGAGATAACCTAGGCTGAGAAAGAGAAATGTCACATGTTCTCTCTCATCTGTGGACCCTAAGGTCAAATATTTAGGTTGGTATGTAAGTTGAAGTAAGTGACAGCAGAAGCCTTGAAACTAAAAAGGAGCTACAAGGAGAGTGAGGGGGAGGCTTAAGGTGAAGGTATAGTAGGCATGTAAGTAGAGGGGTAGAATACTGGGGGTAGAAAGGTTAAAGTGGGGTCAAGTAAAAGAAGTGGAGGAGACAGAGATGGGTGAAGGTTAATTGAAATTAAGGAAATTATTTCAAAAGGCATAAGGTAACTCACTTCTTTGTTAGATACTTAAAATACATAATTAAGATTTTTAGACAGGAAATTTGGTTATAGGATCCCTATGAAAGTGGACAATACTGCTCTCTGAAGCCATAATAAGTTGCAGAAACATTCCAGGGCCAGAGGTGAAATATCTCCCAGTGATTTATTGGTCAGGGAGGCCCCAAAGGTCCCCAAAATAATGAAAGTTATTGCCAAGGCTGTTGGTTGCCCACAAGAACTAGATGGTAAAATCCTAGTGCTGAAGACACCACATGTGTCAGCTGTGAGACAACTGGAATTCTCCTCCCTGCTAGCAATCTGCCATAGGATGGGAAAACATACTGCAGGCTCTTGGGAGAGGAAATTCTTATTCCCTAGTGGATCCATCCTCTTTGTTATACAACAGCCAATCAGGAAAGGTATACCTACTGGTACATCAGTGACATGACTATTACAAAGGTAACCAAATGCTATTTTGATTATATCTGAGGACGGAATCTATGCCGGGTATATAAAACCTAGTCAAAAGTCATTAACTGAGGA
This sequence comes from Zapus hudsonius, assembly GCA_004024765.1. NCBI lineage: Eukaryota > Metazoa > Chordata > Mammalia > Rodentia > Dipodidae > Zapus > Zapus hudsonius. Next base: position 767 of record PVHP010009467.1, on the reverse strand, counting down.
GGTTATAAAACCTAAGGTTAGAGGAGACTTCCGGGGAAGATGGCTGACTAGCAAACATGCCGTACAACTCGGGAAATAAGGGCCAGGGTTTTCAGCAGGGATCCAGGTTGTGGACACAAGCTGAGGATACACACTGAGCTCCAGACACCTCCCAGCACAGGATCCTCACCACTGGAAGCCACCAGCGTGGACCAGTGCTCGCAGGAGGCAGTGAGTCGTCTGGAGCAGGCAGGCTGTGCCAGAGCAGCCTCAGCCCACCAGCTGCCTGCTCAGCCGACCTCCCTTGGGTTTCGTCCGCAACCCTCCCACCCTCTGTCTATCCCGCCCCTCCCGGGCACTTGCATGTCTTTCTTTTTCAACTTTTTGTTCTGTTTTTTTTTAATTGTATTTTTATATTACTATTCTTTCTCCATCAGCCATCTGTACATAGCCCCTCCCCCAGCCTTCCGGACTCAAGCAGCTCTGCCCCGCCCCTCCCCCCTCACTACTCTGTTCTCTCGTTTATTTTGGTTTTAAAATCTTTTTTCTTTTCTTTCTTTTACCAGTTCCTTGTTTATTTTTTATTTTTATTTTATTTTTTTCTTTTTCTTTCTCTGCAACCTTCCAAATTGGTCCAGGGATTCTTACGTAGCCCCTCCCCCTGACCTCCAGCCTCTAATGCATCTGCCCTGCTCCTTTTCTGTTCCTGAAGAACCCATCAGCCCCTCTATCTGCACCCAGAGAACCCAGCAACACTAGTTCCAGGGATCTCAGCGGCCTCCCCCCCT
>PVHP010009466.1:0-50197 GCA_004024765.1 Zapus hudsonius | reverse complement strand
GTATTCATCCAGAGACAGAGAGAAAATGGTGTACGACTGGCTTTAAAGAGACAGCAGCCAGAGTAAATGACTTGGATTGGCTTGCAGTCTATTTGGGACGGCTAATCCTTTTACAAAAACTTTAGTTTAACAAGTTTTGTGCACATTTGTGTGTAGTAGATGTGATATGTGTGTGGGGTATATATATATATATATATATGTGTGTGTGTGTGTGTGTGTGTGTGTGTGTGTGTGTGTGTGTGTGTGTTCTGGAAGAGACCCCCCTCCACTCTATCACTTATTCACATGTTTCCTTGAGATAGTCTCTTATTAAACCTGAAACCTCTGTTTTTAGTCAGGTTGGCTGAGCAGTGAGCCCCAGTGATTCTCCTGTCTCTGCAGGACAGGGGTTACAGGCATGAGAGGCCATGCCAAGCTCTTTTCCTGGGTGCTGGGGCATGGAACTCAGGGGCAATCAGGCCTTCCGAGGCCCTCATGCTTGTGCAGCAAATATTCATTCCATTGAGTCGTCTCTCCAGATCCATGATGGTTAACTGTGGTAACTTGACAGACTCACAAGGGCTTGGTAAAGCACAGCCTGTGTGTGTCTGTGACTGCCTTTGCAAAGAGGACTTACTAAGGGAGAACAACTGAGAACTCTCGAAATGTGGTGGACACCTTCTAATAGGCTGAGGGCTGAGGTGGAAAAAAGTGGTAAAAGTTGCCTGACATTGAGAGATGTAGCTGGATCTGAGATGGAAGCAAGCTCCTTGCTGGCTAGCTGCCATAGTACTGAAGAACACTATGTGAGCTTCTTGGGGAGACAACTCATCAACAGTATTGCTGAAGTTAGCTTCTCCTTGCTGGCAGAAAACACTTGACCAAAAGCAGCTGATGGGAGAAAAGGGCTTATTTTGGCTTACAGACTTGAGGGGAAGTTCCATGGTGGCAGGGGGAAATGTGGCATGAGCAGAAGCTGGAGGTCACCTCCTGGCCAACATTGGTGGATAGCAGCAAGAGTGTGCCTAACACTAGCAAGGGAAATCTGGCTGTAACATTCATAAGCCCACCCCCCGCAAACACACCTCCTCCAGGAGGCTCCAATTCCCAAATTGCCATCAGCTAGAGACCTAGCATTCAGAACACACGAGTTTATGGGGAACACCTAATGCAAATCACCACCAATGAGAATAAGCAGTGGATCCTACAAGCTCAATCAACCTTAGGTTATGGAAAATAATCCACTGCTCTCTGATAGGCCTGCTCAGGGAAAGAAAATTCATGGCTGGTACTTCGAACCAAGTAGCCTATGACTTTGAAGGTCATACCCTAGAGAATAGCTTCTACAGCTCTTTGTCTAGAAGTAGAGATTATGCCCATCAAAAAGTCTTCTAAATGTCTATACTTATTCCCTCTGGTCCATGGTGCTATCACTGAATTAGAGAATCTGCTTTGTACAAATGGCAGCAAATACCTGGGAGACCCAAGACCTCTCAGTAAGAAAAGAAAGCTGACTACTTATCACAGGACAAGTCATCTCAATCACACTCTCCAGTGCTCAGGAAATACTACAGAGGAAGTGGCAGATTCCATGAGTGCCTGACTCATCAAAGCAGATAATTAGAGGCTGCAGAGAGCTCAGTGCCTAGGAGACTTCTAACACACCCTCTAAGGCTCACAGACTATATTGCACAAGAAGGGACAGAAAGAATGTAAGGGTCTGGGGGGGCAATGGCATTGTCCTCCCACAGGAACTGATTGGTGCATTCAGGTCTCCACAGTGATTACTAATAACCCCACTGAGGAGGGCCCTCAGTGGAACTGGGGCAGGAGAGAAGGAATATAGAAGTATAACCTGTTGGGAATATGACCAACTTGAAATATGTTCACATATTAAAATTTCCAATAAAAATCTTAAAGCATAGAAAGAGAAATCCAGCCGGCATGTGCAAACCCTATCATTTCTTACTGCTGCCATCCCCAGTGGATTCCCATCACCAGCTTCTTTTGTGGCTACATATGTGTTGTTGTTGTTGTTGTCTTTTTTTTTTCAGGTAGGGTCTCGCTCTAGCCCAGGCTGACCTGATTCTCTCTGAAGTCTCAAGCTGGCCTCAAACTCACAGCAATCCTCCTACCTCTGTCTCCCAAGTGCTGGGATTAAAGGCGTGTGACACCAAACCTGGTGCAATACCAGCTTCATCAACCTGCCAACTGGACTCATACCAAGGGCACTCCTAGGAGCATCCAGGGGTTAAGCCTTGGATTAGAACTGCATCATTGGCCCCTAGTGTTCAGAGGCTTCCATAAATTCTTAAACTGAGAGGCTATGAGTTTCTCTGGCTCTCCTTCATGCAGATGGTCATTGTGGAGTTACTCAGTCTCCAATTGTATTAGAAAATTCTATAAATCCAGTATAGATGTGTGTGTGTTTTCTATTGATTTGTTCCTCTAGAGAACTCTGAGTAATGCATTACTAAGTTCAGCAAATTTAATAAACGAAGCCCAAAAGCCATATTGCCTCATGGCCACTGAGAGGAGAAGCAAGCTGATTGTGATCACGTAACTCACATTAAGCCACAAAGCCTGCTCTGTAGTCATGACACTAACCCTGGAACTACACAATCCTGAGTCGTGTGATAACTCTTTTTTGGGTGTTTATTATGCAATGTCCATCTCATGATGAACTACTTTTATAACTATATGTGAGAGTTGAAGAAAGAAAGAGTTTTGGGAACATTAAAGTCATCAAGTCCTGTCGTAGGTAGGTAGAGGAGGTGGTATTGAAAACTCGTTCTGTAAAACTCCAGAGTCCATTTTCTAAAGCAATGCCTTTTATTTTCTTTAAAAGGATGTAATAATTGAGCTGGTCACATTTTCAACATGCCTTTCCAGGCAGTATTTTTGATATAATAATCACTAAAATAGCATCAATTCCAACCAAACAAGAAAAAGCAATGAAATATTCTTATTCTTTTATCCCTGTTATTTTGCGCTTCCATAAATATATATAAAATCATTTTTTACAGAAACCCACCAACTTTCATGCTCTTTCATATTTATAGATTGAAAACCCTAAATAAACAACCCCCACACAAAATGATTAATTACACTAAAATTAAATTTTTGCCATCTGTATAGTTTTGAAAGTCTCATTCGGCTTAAATAAAAAAGAAGGGAAGATGGGAGAGAAAGATCTTAATCTAGTTTGATTTTTGTTTCTATTCAGTTTCAGATGGGCAAGAATTATAGTTCCAGACCAAATTCTCATTAAGAAAGATATTTTTGGTAGAGCAAGATAAAGACCCATTCAAGAACAGAAGGCTGGGTCCTTCTATTATGCCCAGAGAGACAGCAAACGGATCAGAGAAGAGAATTAGGAGTAGAATTGCAGACAATGATGCCAATAAAAGAACTGAAGGTGAGGGACAGAGCTCTCTCTCTCAATCTCATCATATTCAGGAATGTTCCTGAGCTGTGGAAGAAGGAATTCTTGAGTTGGGAATTACATGGACTTGGAACGTTATGTTACAGGCTGGTGTTCGGAATAAGCAGAGGTTGATGTAATACTTCAGTAATCACAGTTCATGTGTCTGACACACCCAGCATAGATGTTTACACATGAGAACACCGTTTGTTTCATCATTAGGCTGGGGTTAGAGGAAAGGCAATAACCCCTGGGAATGGGAGAGGCCAGGCTCACCTTCCCAGCAGCATGAGAGATAAGAGCACCTCAGGGTTGGCTGACCCACTAACTGTTGCCCACCATGGTGGATGCCTTGATCTGATCCTGTGGTGTGATTCTCCAGTAAAGTTCAGGTTGTGGGGACCAGAGAATGGCAGCATTAGGACACAGAAGAGGATTTTTAAAATATATTTTTAAATTTATATAAGATAGCTTTCACAACATTGCTCAGCAGTTAGGGAAGCATATTTCCTCCCCTCTCCACTCTGTAGCATGCAGTAGAAAAACTGCACTGAGTGGAATTTCTCATAGCAGAGGAATTCCATCTTGAGAGAAAAATCTTAGCATTTAGAGAAGGTAAATCCTCCAGAGAGCTGCACAGGAAGACCTGTCCAGCAGGGCCATGAGGCACACCAAATGTGAAAGGTCTGTGAAGCACTGAGGAGGAAGAAGAGGAGGAGAAGAAGGAGGAGAGGAAGGAGGGAGAGGGGGAGAAGAGGGAGGAGGAGGAAGAGGAAGAGGATTTTCATGTAGTAAGGGAGACATCAGTTTTCCATAGCTGTTTTCTCTCAGATCCCAAGTTTTAAGAAATGAGGTACTTTATCTACAATCTTTGCTATTTCCTGTCATTTTTGTTTTTCAAAGTAGGGTCTTACTGTTGCCCAGGCTGACCTGAAATTCACTATGTAGTCTCAGGGTGATCCTCCTACCCCAGCCTCCTGAGTGCTGGGATTAAAGGTGTGTGCCCCACACCCTATTTTTGCTATATTTTTTAAAGGACACATGTGTCCATCTTTATATCAGTTTTCTCTGTCATTCCTTTTCTGTTGGTAGTCAATGTTCATTTCAAGGAGGAGAATATAAGCCATGGAAGCCAAGGGAGAAGTTGAAATTCACCATTTCTTTCTCTATTTTGAACCTCAAATTTCTCATTCTCAAACTTGGATTTTCTCCAAAAATCACCACTTTTGTTGACAGAGAAATTTTAAAGGAATTCCCCAGAATTAGGAGTCATGTTGTTGTTCCTTTTCCCCCACATTTAAATGACATTTCACAGCTCTTAACATCATCTGTGGTGTGTATGCATATTTGTATGCATGTTCATTTGAGTGTGGGCATATGTGGATGTGTGAGTGCATGTGGAGGGCACCTGTTGATGTCTGTTACCTTCCTAATCGCTCTCTATTTCTCAAGAGATGGTCTCTCATTGATCCAAGCCCATAGTGATTTGGCCTGACAAGCTAGCTAGCAAGCCAAGCCCTAGGATTCTCCTATCTTGCCTCCCCAGCACGGAGACTACAAGCATGCCCACACTTGACTCTATGTGGGTGCTGGGGATGTGGACTCAGGTCGTCATGCATGTGTAGTAAGTGCTGTACCCACTGAACCATCTTCCCAGCTAAGCTCTTAGCATCATAATAGAAAGGTATTATAAGGGTACCACTCAGCCGGCCATTCCCACCCCTGCCTCCAGGGGGAGTGAGTGCTTCGAGAGGTGGAGGAAGACAGGGCAGGCAGGCCCCCTCATTTCCTGAAATATGGCTGGGTGTCCTAAACTGAGGGGTCAAGAGAGCAAGTGAAGAGTTGCAGGATGGTCTCCCCAGATCCCATCTGGAGGTCAGCTTGTCCATCCTCCTGCCAACCCCTATGTTACAGAGCTCTCTCCCTCTCTTCCCCCAGCTAACCTTTGGAAACTTAACTCAGCCTAGTCATGGATGAAAGACAGAAAACCACTGAGAAATCTGTGCAGATCAATGCCTAATGTGAATATAGAGAAAATCCAAATGTCAGACTTAGCTTGAGTATGGAGAATCCTGCTAGGAAACACCCCTAACTACAGCTGGCATTTGGTACTTGTCATAGCAACACTCACAGTTCATATGCATGAAAATATTTTTGGAGCTCATTTCTTAATATCACTAGTGGGGCTTTAAAATATATTTTGGTTTATGGGTTCATTAATTTCATGGCCAGCATTGTTGTTTTCTCCATGATCTACCATCTTCTAAGCCATCTAAATACAAAGATTGCTTCTTCAGGAACTTCAAAACATGATCAATGAAATGAAGAGGAGGGAGAAAGCATGCTACTGTGAATTGTGCAGCAGGTTCCAGTCTGTCTTAGTTGTTTCTTGTTGCTATAACAAAACTGCTTGAAGGGGCCCTGGAGATGGCTCTGTAGTCAGAGGCACTTGCTTGCAAAGTCTGCTGGTCAAGGCTCAATTCTCTAGTCACCCATGTAAAACCAGGTGAAAAAAATGATGCAAGCATCTGGCATTTCTTTTAGAAGCAAGAGACAGTAGAGTCCCCACCCCCACACATGACAAGAAGTAAATAAAAATTTTAAAAAGGGCTGGAGAATTGGTTGTTGCACATGACTTTGTAAAACAGGTTACTGAAAATCCTTCACACCCTGATGTTTGTGTCATTCTGACATTGCTGACTTGCCAATTGTTATATTCCTGACTGTTGTTTTATGAATGGTGTGTTGATAAGATTGATCCTTAGCTGATTGCTGAGAACTTGGGGTTAGGGAAGGTTCATGCCATTCTAACTGATAAAAACTGTCTCATAGCTTTATAGAAACTAGTTGGTTTATCCATAACATCTAATTTCCTTTTGGAAGTCTAGATGTGCTACGTAGAGGATGCAATGCGACTGTCTTCCAATAAAAATCACAGTGAGACTTTAATAACTTTACTGATAGCATTTTATACTTATTGACGCAATTGTTGCTAGAGAATTGAATCTGGCCTCTATGATTCCCCTGGGAGGACTCTTGAAAGCCTGCCCTTGTTCCTTCAGACTTCCTGGTATGCATCTTTCTCTTGTATTGATTTCACTGTGTATCTTTCAGCTGTAATATGCAGAACTATGGGCATCATTATATTTATTATAGTCCTTTTAGGGAACCACTGAATCTGTTGTCTTAGAACTCCCAACCCATTATCCCTGAAGTGTTTCCTATTCCCTGTACCATTTCAGGGGATAGTTCAATACAGAGACATTTCTAGGAGGGTCAGGGAACTGTTTCTATACCATATATAAGTTTCTAGTCTTGTGGTGATTGAAAGATTGGGGTAGCCATGTTAATTGATTGAATTAATCCATCTACTATTGCTTTTTTTGCCCACATAGTCTCCTGGGCTAGAGACCCTGCACACACACCCCTCTCTCTTTTTTTCTCTCTCTCTCACACACACAAACAAATAAATAATAAAATTTAAAAATATTTTTATTGATTATTTACTTGCAAGGTTGGGGAGAGAAAGAGAGAGAATGAATGGATATGCCAGGACCTTCTGCAACTGCTAATGAACTCCAGACACATGTATGACTCTGTGTATCTGGCTTTACGTGGGGACTGGGGAATCAAACCCTGGTCATCAGGATTTGCAAGTAAGCACCTTTAACCACTGAGCAATCTCTCCAGCCACAAAGGTGGTTTTCAAGCTTTATTTTTAAGCTATGAAATCATTTGAGTATAGAAAATTGCTCTGGGATGATCAGAATTCCAAGGTAAGGCTGCTCTAGTGGAAGGAGCCCTTGCAGCCTTGTCTACCAGCCACCTCTCTCCCTCTCTGACAAAGCTGGGAGACATCATATGAAGTTTACTTGGTTAAAAAATGTGTACCATAAATGTGAGCCATCGCCAAGTTTATATCCTCTAAGGAGACTGATGTGAAAGCAATTACAGTGTTTACTAGTGAACACATGAGTGGAATGACAAAATTATGATTATTTCTTTAACCAGAAAATAAAGCTGAATGCCTGAGTAAAAGGCAAAGCTGAGGTTCTCCCGCTTACCTGTCTGTTTCCCTTAGTACATCAAAGACAGAGCAGGGAACCACTTGTTTTTAAAACATCTATTATGAGAACACTGTATTATTTCATTAAATTTTAGACATGTGAGAGGTACTTACTCTCCATTTTATATATCACAAAAGAAATTCTCACATGGTTGAGAGTTGGGATTTGAATATAAGCCTGGCTCTTTTCTCTCACACCATATTACAACCCAAATTTTTGGCCTGTGGTTCATATATGGTTTGACCCAACAGACTAGTTTATTAGCGTCATTTCCTATATTCTTTTCTCCCATGGTTGCTGAAGTCCTTTAATTCCTTTAATCTGAATGAAGGATGGCTGGAGGGCTCTATTTCTGTATGCCCTGAAAGAGAGAAATAGGGATTTATAGAGTGATATATGGCCAGCTCTCAAAGAGCAGGCTTTAAGATCTGGATCAGTGGGTAGCCAAAAATACCTTCAGTGGTCTAACAGTCCTTGCTAAACGGGGCACACAGGAAATGTGCTTTAATTACTAGTGGCTACAGTTATCTGATAAGTATTTTGATACTTAATCACTGCTCCCTAGCTGGAACAATGCCCTTGTTTTAAAAAATGTGGTCCTGATAGCTGCTTGTCAGCCTCGGTTTCCTAATTGCCTCCACTTTTTCTGTGCTTCTGGAAGTTGTGCTCCATTGAATCCTTAAAACACTTCCTCTTCCCTCCCAGTTCCTGATTATCTCACATCAGCTTGCCACACGCCAGCTGTGTGAGATCTAGATGCCACCCTCCAATGCTCGAAAGCAGTTGGGAAGAATAGCGTTCCCAAGTACCCTGCTTCACTCCAAGACTGTGAGGAGACATGACTCTCCTTGGAGGATGACAAGCCAAAGAATGAAGTTAGGACAAGGATCATTGTTGGAAACCTCCAATCCATCAGCAACTTACAGCCCCAGCAGGTGACATGTACTTGAACAGCAGAGATGACATGGCCTCTTGTTTGCATTCATTCCCTTTCCCAAGGCTTGGTGAGATAACACTGGCTATCAGTCATGCTGGGAACAAGGAGTTTACGGAAGGAAGGCTGGGCACCTGGAGACCAGCCGCCATGACACAAAGGTGGGATTTTAGTCAACAGAAAGAAGTATACCATAAAGGCAAAGACTGGGAGCCAAGCAGAAGTGACACTCACCTGGCTTGGGTCCAGATTATTAATTTAGTTCCTATTGCATTAAATATGTAACATTTGTTATACATTTAAAAATGTGAAATATTGAATATGCAATAGTAACTAATTCAGACTTACAACCAAAGAAGCATGCACTATTAATTTTGTTACATTAATTAATCTCTTTTTTTGCTTTGGCCCCTGGGATAGAACCCAGGACCTTGAATAGGTAAGAGCTTTGCCACTGAGTTACATTCTAGATAAGTGAATTTTATTTTTAAAGAGATGAGCAAATATGTCCAAGGAAATATCTCTCATTTGAAAGTGATAAGCCAGGATATGACCCTCATGTCACTAAACTAAAAACTGGGACCTATGAACTGTATGCCACACTGTGATCAAAACTAGGGTAACCATAACAAGGGACAATTCCAAGACTGTTTATGTCACTGGCTTTCAAGGAGTTTCATTGGGCCCTGTGCAGAAGAGTTCATACAGCCAATCTGACTACTCTGTCTGGCCTTGGACTGGAACCCTAGAGCTCGAAGATAAAGACTGTGACCTTCTTCCAGAAATAGGGCCAGCTTTGCTCTTGTCTATATATTGTTAATGACGTGATCACTCATGAATGCCAAGTCTGAAACCCAGGACTTACCTTTCTGCCTGCTCCTCCCCCACTCTTCAAGGCAGCTTATCAGCCACCTTCTTTCCCCTTCTTCCCTAAGCTCCCATAAACACTTGTCCACCAGATCCATACATGGCACCCACACAGCATCCTCTCCCGTATCACGTGTACATATCTTTCTCTACCTCACCGGAGCATCTTCAGGGGTTAGGGTCGTGCTTCCCATACATACTTCTACTCCTAGATTCTAGCAGATAACTGTGATATTGTTGGCGCCTTAAGTGAAGAACAGAATTAAGAGAAAGATTGAAAAAAGGAATACCAAAATATCAAGGAAAGTATGTTTTCTTTTCATTTTTTCTTCTTTTGTAGTAAACAGAACAGACTTTTTCACTCAGAATTATTAAATATTGTGGTGAGCATTCTCTCTGGTTGCAGATTTACACTATTTTGAGAAGGAAATAGCAAGTGTACACTATGTTTATGGCTTCAATAATCACTAATTAAGTGCTTTGGATGGACCTCAGCCACCAGATATTATTAAAGAAAACAGTGGCCTATCCAAGATACTTCCTCAACATTTAATTATGGAAAGCTACTTTGGGCATTAAAAGAGGATGCCAAAATTTACACTGAAGCTTCTTGAGGACTCCTCTCCCTCCTCGTTTTTTCCCAACAGAGTGGATGAATGTGCTTTCTGAATCCTCTTTCTTCATTTCTGCAGAGCTTAGCAGTGGTCAGCTGGATGTTCAGGCCTGTCTGGTGAGCTGCCCCTGTGGCTCTGAAGCAATCCCTGAATGCCATGTAAGTGTTACTTGCTTCATAAGCATGAGGGCTAAACATGGTGGGCTTTCTTGCATTTTCCTGAGTAACCTTTTGAGCATCCCTCTCTAATGCTTTTTACACCCTCAGCTCCCAACAACCCTGATGGTTTGATTACTTTGGAGAGAGGGGCTGCTATGAGCCCTGCTTCCAAATGCCATGTACGAAGCCAGCAGAGACATGGATGTGTGCCCAGTGTAGTGGCTTCTTCTTGCTGTCAACTGGCTGGTGAGTGTCTATCGAGGACTCACTGGGGCCCTGTTCTTAGAACCCTGGGCTAACACACATTTCAGTCCATGCCCATGTGCAGTGACCATGCTCCCTGAAGCACAGCCCCTGGGTTAAGTTACCTAGAGAGTCTGACTCGGGGACTCCCAGTTCATAAGACCTTATGCAGAATAAAGGCCATTGAGATTAAATTGCCTTGACCAACACAGAGTCTGTGATGTTATTTCCTTCAGTAAACCTCATCAAGCCAGGTGTCCTCCAGTTTTATAACACTCAGGGTTCAGCCTTCCTCTCTCTTGCTGCCTAAATAGTTCAATATACAAGCAGGCCCAACCTTGTCCTTAGGATCCACTTTTGGTTTTCAGAATATTTTAGAAGTTGCTTTGTCTGGATAAATGACTCAATAGTTAAAGGCACTTGCTTGCGAAGCATGACAGCCAAGGTTTGATTTCCCAAGAACCATGTTACGCCAGATGCACAAAGTGCATCTGGAGCTCATTTGTAGTGGCGGCAGGCCCTGGCATCATTCCCTTACCCCCCCCCCCTCTCTCTGTCTCTGTCTCTGTCTTTTTCTCAAATAAATAAATAAAAATATTTTTAAATGGAGAAGCTTTTTTTGTTTTCTTTTCCAGGATCACAATGCAAAGGTCAAATCTAGTGTGTAAATAAATATTGTACCCATCTTTCATCTGCAGTTTTGTTTTCTAGGGGTTCAATTATCAATGGCAAATTATAGTCCAGAATGTTAAAAAAATCATAAATAAATAATTCATAAATTTTAAATTTCATGCTGTTCAGAATATCATGATAAAGTCCTGTGCTATGGGGTTGAAGGAGGTGGCTCAGCTGGTTAGGTGCTTGCTGTGCAGGCACAGGGACCTACCTTGGATCCTCAGAACTCACCTAAATGCTGGGTGGGCATGGCAGCTGTCTGTGATCACAGGTGAGATTCCTGGGGCAACTGGCTAGCTTGACTATTGGAATTGATGAGTTTTGGGTTCAAGTGACCCTAAGTCAATAAAGAAGGTGGAGAACAATTGAGAGAGACACATGATGTCAAACTATGGCCTTCCCAGGTACACGCAATTGCATGCACACTGACAGACATAGAGGCCCAAGCACATATGAACATGCATACACACACGCAGACATGCCATGTGCACAGACACATGCATAAAACATTCTTGTGCCATCCTTCCTGGAACTCGAATCAGCTGTTTGCTCAGCCTGTGTCCAGCCAGCCACTTAGTCCCCTGGGGTGTCATATTAACTGTGTTTGCACTCAAGCAACCCTCATTTCACTTAATGACCCCATGCACAAGTGCAGTCTGAGCAGATGATAGCAGGTCAGATAATGGTCATGTTAAAGAGAAGCAACAAAGTGTTCAGTGTCTTTTAAGTGAGACAATGAAAGTACAATAAGATATTGAAAGACAAAGAGAGAAACACAGAGAGCCTATATTTACACCACTTTTATTGCAATGTATTGTTAGAGTTGTATTTTTAGCTATTGTTAATGGCTTATTATACCTAATTTATATACTTTCTAATAAGTATGTAAGTATAAGAATATTACAGAATGAGTAGGGTTGATACTATTTGGGATTTCAGGAATCCACTGGAAGTCTCAGCATCCCCTAAAGATAAGGGTGGCTTCTGTATATATTTATATATCTTGAAAATTCAACTTCTTTTTCTCTCTGTTGTACATGCATGAACAAGCACATTTGCTCTCTCAACAATTTTCAAGGAAACGTTGAGAGATGTGTTCGTTTGCACTTTTCTTCTTTGCACCATTCTCAGTGGCCACAGCAGGAAGGGGCTCCCTGGGCTGAAGAAAGACTAACCCTCACACTGTAATGACTGGAGAAGTCTGTTTATTAAATGGCTGAGAAGCAGGTCTGTTTCAATAGTTGAGAATCCATGAGAACATCTCTCAGATTTTATTTGCAGTGTGGAAAAACTACACTTCTCCTCAACTGGTTATAGTTTATGGACACTGGAAAGGGAACATTTTGCTGTTTCTTTCTTATAGAAGACCTTATAGCATGCACACATTTATTTCAATCCTCCTTTGATTTAGAATTTAAAAACTAACTGATTTCCTCATTCTATTGATCAAATACATTTCCTTAGTGTATCTATTTTGTTTTGTTTTGTTTTTGAGGTAGGGTCTTGCTCTAGCCTAGGCACTGACCTAGAGTTCACCATGTAGTCTCAGGGTGGCCTTGAACACATGGCGAACCTCCTATCTCCGCCTCCTGAGTGCTGGGACATGTACTACCACACCTGGCTCTTCAATGTATCTTAAAGATAGTGTCCATTTGGGACAGAGAATTAGGTAAAAAAATGGAGGATATTTCTAATATCTTATTAATACACAAGAGTCAGTTGTTGTTATCATTCAGACCAGATGCATTTCATTGGGAAAAAGGGTGATTTAAGTCTTCTTTCAATTTTCAGTATACATAGTATAGGACTGATTATACATCAGTGGAAAATAATTCCATTAACAAGATAATAAACTTTATTTGCATCTCTGAACAAATCAGGTTATTAGTTTTATTCCTATTTGGCTATAGTCAATAATGTCATGTGGATTTAAATACAGAAATATCTTATACATTATTAAATAAAATAGTATGTTTAAAATGTATTCACCTGGTTTGCAATGAACTTCATTGGTTTAAGCATTATGTCGACTGGTTATGAAGCCATTCATGTGTATAAGCAGGATGACAAACAGTTTTTCATTTGGAAGACATCTTTAGAGCCTGTCTTCTACAACTAACTGTGATGTTCACTAGCTAAAGGGATTGAAAGAAATCAATTATCAGATAAACAGTGTTAAATTAGGAATTGAGAAATTTCCTAGATAAACTGACACACGTTTTCCTCATAATCTAAATATTAGACTGGTTAGGAAACAGTCCATTTAATAATGTTAAAAATCAGGCTTGGCCACATCATGGGCCAAATAACCATGTGGAAAGTATTTAGCTTCTCACCCACAGGTTTTGTGTGTTAGCAGAGCCCCTGGCCATAGCCCTGGCTCTGGGTCCAGATGCTTGTCTGCATTAAGAGAAAATGACATGATGGTATGAAATGGAAAAATGAATACATTTCCAGTTTTAGCCAAAAGTGGAGAGATGGAAATTCTGTCTGTTCTGGCCATAGCACCTTTACAATTTAGAGAAAGACGAGACAAAAGCAGGGAAGTATGTTATGTAGATGACGGGCGGTCCCTATTATGTGAACTGGCACTCTTGGGACTGCCATTTTCACCCAAGCATGGCATGAGCTGGGTAGGCTCAGTGCTCACTCTCACAACCAGGTTAATCAGGTTGTATCTGAAGGACAGAATGTGCCCTGTGCTCCCTACTGAAGTGTAGACCCAGGGTCACTGTCCACTAATACCCTGTCTAAGCATCACAGCTTTCCAACTGTGGCTCTCCTTCTAGGTATGTGACTTCTCACTCTCAACTTTGTGCCAAGCAGATATGCGATGAGAAGATCTTTCTGTGTGTCCTCCTGTGTCAAATAGCTGAGCAGCTCTGGGTCAAGTAGAAAGGTCCAGGACTGACATAAAGGTGTTCCTCTGAATTGACCTACAGCCCTTATCACGCAGTCCTGCATCTTTCCCCGCTCAGCTATAAATCCTTCTTAATGCACTATCCTCAGCCCACACTCACCATCTGCTTCACAAACCCATCTTGTCTGTAAAGAACACATTCAGCTTCCCCCTCCCCACTGCCAACCCCCCAGCCTACATAGCTACAGTATAAAGCATTTAGGCTGCACTTTAGTATCTTGTTTTATTTTTATATTCTTACATATGTATGTGTGGCATATGTATATTTATGTATGCATGTTCAATGCATGTGGGTGCACATGCATGTGTGTGTATGTGTGTGTGTGTGTGCATGTGGACACACGTTCTCACGAGCTCAGAACTCTCTGATTCAGCTAGTCTAGCTAGACAGCTTGTGCCAGAAACACCCTGTCTCTCTCCGCCTTCCTAGCACTGGGATTAAAGCAGACTGTTATGCCCACCAGAAATTTGTAGGGGTGCTGGGAATTGAATCTCTGGCCCTCATGCTTGCATAGCAAGAATCTAATCCACCTAGCAACTTCCTGAGCTCTTGATTTTGTTGTTGTTGTCTATTTTGAGGCATAGAAAGTGAGGTTTTGGTCTGTATTTGTATCATGCTATACGTATTTGTCACAGTCGAGCAAAGCAGCATGGCCCTCTCCTCATCTGGTTGCTTTTCCTTGGTAGTAAGTGCACCTGAAACCCATCCTCCCTGAACATTTTACATGATCCAATATTGCTAACTATAGGTTTCATGCTTCATATTACATCTCTACATTCAGTCATCCACATAACTGCAACTTTGGTTCCTTCGCCTGTATCTTCCTTCTCCCTTCCACCATCCCTGTGGCCATCATGCCCTTCTCTGCTCCTATGAACTCACAATATTTTCATTTCACATGTAAGTGAACCATGTAGTGTTTTTCTTCTGGTCTTGGCATATCTCATATAACACAGTGTCTTCTCGTTCATTCAGGTTGTCAGCAATGGCCAAATCTCTTTCCTTTTTAAGCCCAATAATATTTCCATATATATAGTCATACATATGGAATATGTACATACATATATGTCATATATCATACACACATACATGTACGCCATACGTGTGTATATATGATGTATGTATGCATATATGTCTATATCTACACCAGTTTGTCTTTAGCTATTCATCTATCAACAAAACTTCAGTTAGCACATTTTGGTGACTGCAGATATCTCATTAAGGCTTTGATTTCACTTCCACTGATTACCCAGGAGAGGGACTGCTACATCACACATCTCTTCTATTTTTGATGTCTGGAAGAAACTTCATACTGATTTCCCTGGTGCCTATACTAGTTTATATCCCCACTGATAGTTCACAAGAGTTCCCTTTTCTTCACATCCACACCGAAACTTGCTACGTGCTAGGTTAATATTGCATTGCCTTGGAATTTCCTGTGCTTGATGATTTCTGATAATGAGTGTCTCTTGTGTATTTGTTGGTCATTTTAATGTTCTTTGAAAAAAAATCTATTTAGGTCCTTTGCCTACTTTTTAAATCAGGTTCTCTGTTTTATTGCTATTTAGTTGGACTATTAACCATATGCCAGGACTTTCATACAGATAGGCTGCTTTCACATTGTGTTGATGGTTTTTCTACAGAAACTTTTAATGCAATATACTTATTTTCTTTTGCTTTAGTTTCCTGAGTGTTTGGTGTAATAGTCAAAAGGAAAACCATCACCAAAGCCAGAAACAAGGGCCATTTCCTCTATATGTTCTAGGAACTTTTTTGAGTATTTTTTTGTTACTAGTGTAAGACAAAGGTTGGGTTATATTTTGAATATGTGTGGAATATGCTGTTTTTCTCATATGATTGCCACTTTATTTTCAAAAACATTTCAAGATGTGAAAATCCTCTAACATTGTGTGCATGAGTAGGTTGGGAGCATCTTTGGGGGGGCAGAGTCCCAGTGTTAGACCAGTTCCTGTCTAGCCCAGATAGGGATGTAAACAAGAAGCAGGGCATGAGGAAGGCATCTATTCACCTGAGGAGAGGGCTGGGCACAAGGATGGCTGGAGAGGGTGAATGTCCTGTATCAGAAATGGTATCTGAACTGAGCTGTTGAGGAGGGATGTCATACAGGTGACTCCTTTATCTTAAATACTTGGAGACAAAAGTCTTGGTTTTCAGACTTTTTAAAATTTTGGGCTATTTACATATAAACAATGACATATCTTAGGGATGGGAACCATGTCTAAACACAAAATTCATTTATATTTCACAAACATAGTCCAAAGATAATTTTATACAATATTTCAAATAATTTTGCATATGAAACAATGTTACATCTGTGTGGAATTTTCCACTTGTGACACATCATCGCTTCTAAAGCATCAGATGTAGCATTTTGGATTTTGAATTTCGGAATGAGGCATGTTCAACCCACATTTTAGCCCCTGCAAAATAAATCCAGTGGCAGAATCCAAAGCCAGTTTCTATTAATTGATACTGTAATCATTCTAATCACTGTCATCACTGTGTTTCCTGCATGCCAGCCCATGTGCCAAGCCTTGGCTCAAGAGCTTTCCCTAGATTTTATTGATGACCCCAGGGCAGTTAAAGGAAGCATGAAGCCAGAATGGGAAGAACAATACAAGCTTCAGGAATCTTTGCAACTTCCTTATGAGCTGAACTGCCTTATTTACCTTTGTAGCCTCAGTCTCTCTAAAGTGATAGGGTCACATTTTTAGGAGCCATGAGAACATTTAGGAAGAGTTTCTTTTACTCCAAAATCTGCTTTTGGGAAGAAAAGAATGAGGGCAACTATGTTTATAGCAGCTCAATTCATAATAGCAAAGAATTGGAATCAACCAAAATGCCCCTCCATCGAGGAATGGATAACAAAACTCTGGTATATTTACACCATGGAATTATATTCAGCTGAAAGGAAAAATGACATATCGAAATTTAGGGAAAAATGGTCTGACTTGGAGCAGATCCTACTACGTGATCTCTCAAAAGAACAGAGAGTCAAACACCGCATATTCTCCGTCATATGCGGTCCTTAACCAGGATTACCGTAAACTCTACACAGACTAGTAGAAAGAAATGAGAGGTTATAAATGAGGGATAAGGGATGGAGGGAGGGGAATGGCTTAAGCATGAGGCTAAACCAAATTAGGTTCAAAAACAGAATTCTCACGAGCACACTGTCTGTAACCTATTGAGCAAGTAGTGGGTGTCAACTGGCAAGAGGGGCCATGAGTAGTAGGGGAGAGAGTCTAAACCTGTGAATAATTGATCAGTATGACAACTCCTGGTCCCAGTTACCGGTTCCTTCCCTCACTGAGCTGTTGACCAAAGTGACCCATGAGGTTCCAAAAACAAGACAGAATTCTGTCAAAGCTCTTGAATGCCCTCCCCAGGCCTGAGGCAAAACCCTGTTACTGAAGAAACCACAGAATGTCATCGGTCAACATTGAAAGACCCTTCGAGGTCCGGAATGGTAACCAGCCCCCAGATGGTAGTTAGTGTAGTGCTGGAAGGCACTGCATAAGTTGTCAGGTGAAGCTGGTCAATGATAGCTGGAGTAAACAGAGATCACTGGCATGAAACACAGTCTGTGGCCATAAGTAGGCTGACCACACCTCCTACTGGGAGAAAACAGCAAACCAAGAAAGGAGCACTTGTGCAATGGAGGAGCCTGGGTCTGGGGGAGACAATCAACAGCTTTTAAATTGGGCCAAATATTCCACTCAATGAGGGGGAGCCCTTGACTGGACTGGGAAATTAGGGCGATATGCATGGGATCCTGGACTCTTGGGCCCCCAAGAAAAGATGCACTATGGGAGTGATTGACAGAAAGGCTACTAAAAATAGAATCTAGATAATCCTATTCTTTCATGTCACTTATGCTGAGAAAACGCAAAACGTCCTATGATCAGGGAGTGTCTTTATACTTTGGTCCGTAGTTTTGGATTTTTCTTTTTCCTGAAAATTTCTCAGATTTCTTTTCTACAAAAGCGCTGGTTAGTTCAATACAACCTATTCTTTTAAACCTTTTTGGACTCCTAGTAATAGACATTGTTTTTTTCTAAGTGAATAGAAGACAGCAGTGTGCCTCTTATGTAATGAATTAATAAACTTAATAGTAGCAAACAGGGCATTATTATTTCACAACTAAGCTTTACTTTGTTCTTAAACTCCTTTTTGGTTTCTTATCAAAATAAAATAGAGAGAGAGAGAGAGAGAGAGAGAGAGAGAGAGAGAGAGACCCTTTTATTAAAGTCTGCAATTTCTCAGGTCACTCAAGGTGTTTTTCCTCCTCTCACACATCTTTGTACCTGTAGTTTTCACCTCTGCACACTGATCACCAAGTAGAAGTGATAGGAACAAAATAATTTGCTGCCAGGGACATTTTCAAACTGGCAGAAAGCATATTATCTTGAAATAATTGAGTCAACTACTGATGCTATCACTCTGAGAAGAGACCCTGGACCTTGGACTCCCATGTGGCTGAGCTGATAGGGGTTTTCCTGGTCTCCAGTGTCAGCCTTCCCACTCCACAGAGCCTAACAATGTTGCCCATGGAGGAGGCAGAATTCTATAGAATGGGGGTGGGGGACTTGCATAGGATCTAGCCAGCTCCCTCAGAGACAATACATTGCCCTTTGAATTTAGAATCAGCTCAAAAGAGGAAAGCAAGGAGACCAATCCTGGGAGACAGGGTTTAAATTCTTTCTGGATTCTAAACTGAGTCATGAAGATGACTGAGTTAGGTAGCTTTTAATTTAGTAATGAATAAATTGTTTTCTTTTTCAGGTAGAACTATGGCTGGTAGCCAGAAACCAAAATTTATTTATATTGAGTTAGTGACTAGAATTCCGACTTGATAATAATCATAATCCACTTTAACATTTTGTTAGAAATTGACAACTAAATCCTTGGTTTTGGATTAAAAAAATTCATTCCTTTTATTTATTTATTTTTTTGGAATTCTTCCACTTCTCGATCATCAACATCCCCTCTGTTTTCTGCAACTATGCAAAATTTATAAAAGCGAACAGTGTTTACATTTGCACATCCTCCTGCACTTTGAGAGGGAATTCATCTCTGGAGATTTGTGTTTATTTCAAACCACTTCCAGTTTCCTTGCAACACTGCGGACCCTGGTCCTGCAGTCCCCTGCCTCCCGGTTCACTCAGTCCTCTCGAGCAGGACGACTGTTGCTCACTGGATTATTCTACTTTATCCTGGGAGACAGACAGATCATGCATATTTACTGTTCCCATCAGTTGTGGTTGATGAATGAGGGTCAGTGCTATAATTAAGTGCAGCTTTTAGTGAGGTGGAGAACTAATATGAATATGGAAATGAAACCAGCCAAGAACATATTTTAATTGATCTAGATGAAGTGGTTTTGAGTCTTAAATTATTTGTAGACCCTAAGGGTCTGGTCTGATTTTGTCCCTTTAAAGCCCAACATTAAAGTTCATCAGCAAGGAAGTGGCACTTTGAGAAGATTTTTAGATAATTAGAATGTTGATATTCTCTTGACTCTTAATGTGCAAATCAAAGAAGTAATGGAGGTTTTAAAAATTATAATAATGTAAAAATACATTAAAATTATATTGGCACATAATTGTACGTGTGCACAGGGTATGATGTAACATTTTCATACACATATATGGTCCACAAAGATCAGGTCAGATAATGGATAGATCCATGATTTCAAACACTTGCCATTTCTGTGTTAAGAACTGTCCCAGTCAGCCACACACTGCTGGGATGAATCTCCAAACCAGGCACAGTTTTTGGGAGGAAAGGATTTATTTGTAGCTATAGATACAGGAGAAGTTCCAAAAATGCAAGAGGCTGCTCCACTTTCACAGGTCCAAGCAGAGAGAGAAACCATCACCAACACCACACACCACACACACAGAACAGGGAACAGGCAGGAGAGCAAGGAAAGAATTCTTTCACCTTTATATAGACCTAAGGTGGGGGTCTTGCAATTCTATCCCAGACTTAATGGCTTCCTGAGTCTCTGGAATTTCCTTCCTGCACTGCCCACACAGGAAAGGAAGTTTACTTCTAACTTCTAGGCTGCCTTCCTGTGAACATCCTCAGAGACCCACCCAAGATTACTTGAAAGGTCAAGTTGACAACAAAACTTAACCATCACAAGAACACTCAAAATCCTTTCTGATAGTTATTTTTAACACAACCCTAAGCCATAATTACTCTACTGTGCTATAGAATATTAGAAGTTGTTCCTCCTATTCAACTATACCTCTGTCTCCATTAACCTCTCTTCATCATTTTCAGCCTTTTCCTCCTTCCTAGCTGAGATCAACACTTTTAGTTTAGTTTTAGTTTCTCCATATAAAGGACAACATGAAGTAACTACCTTTCTGTGCCTGGATTATGTTACTAAACATAATGTCCTCAAGGCTCATCTATGTTGCTATAAAAAGAAATTCAATCTTTTTAGGCTGCATGACATTCTATTATACAATACATATACTACATTTCTTTATCCATTTATCTATTGATGAAAGCTTATCTTGTATCTCAATAATTGATAATACTGTCTCTATTGAGCTTTGAGTGTAGGTGTCTCTTCAACCTGCTGACAATCATGCTTTTGGACATATTCCCTGTAGTGGGATTGCTGGATTCCATGCTAGTTCTATTTATTTATTTATTTTAGGAAATTCCATACTATTTTCAACAATCACTGTACTAATTTATGCCCCTACCAATAGTGTATGAGAGCTCCCATTTCTCCACATTCTCATCAGAATATTATGTTATTATACTTTTTTCATTTTGATAATATCCATTCTAAGTGGGGCAAGATGGCATCTCACTGTGGTTTTAATTTCCATTTCCCTCGTGATTAAAATTAACGCTAAACATTTTTATGTGCTTGTATATTGTATAACTTCATTTGAGAAATAACAATTGAGGGCAATAAGCCATTAAAATCTTTTCTATTCACAATTTCATACATGTGAATACTATGGTTGATCATAATCCCATACCACTACTTTCTTTTGTACCCTTTCCCCATATCTCCTCCACTGAGCCTCTTCTTTTCAACTAGTCTCTGTTCTATTCCAATGTCAATTTTTCCCCCTTCTTCATCATCCATGGTGGAATGCTGACGGTACCAATATTATGAAGGTCTTGAGTAGTAACAACAGATACCACCATCTGCTAAAAGAAACTTCCCTGGCCAAAGATGAGAGCATCCCTAGTCTCTGGGGATAAATATAAATGTTTAGAAGGCAATTTAGAAGTATTAGCTTCCTCCATAGGAACTTTGGTTTTCAGTACAAGGCATGGATTCTGTTCTGTAGAGTGAGGCTCAGATCCAAGCAGAGAGCAATTATTTACCCCTATAACAGACATGCCACTTTTGCAGCAGTGGGCACATCTTGCCTGCTGGTTGACTGGCTGTGTAGCCTGAAAGGTTCAACGCCTGATAATAATGCTGATGACTTTCCTCCCCCACAGCCTGCATCGCCCTTTCTAGCACCATAACAGCTATCCAGCAGGGAGAACACTTTCAACTCTCTTTCTGCTCAATTTCTTACTGTTCAGCAACTGAAGCATGGGGTATCTTCAGCATCAGGGTCTTACCATCTAGTTCTGATGGGCAACCCAGAGCATTGGCAATAGTATGTATTATTCTGGGACCCTCATGGGCCTCCCTGACCAGCAATTCACTGGGAAGTGTTACATCTCTGATGGCCTATTTTTAAATTGTTATCTTTTGTGTTGCTATTGGTTTGTTGGAGCTCCTTATTTATTCTGGGTACTGATCCCTTGTATTATTTGCTATTTGCCTTGGATAATTTGCTATTTTTTAAAAAATTAGGTATCTTTTTACTCTGTTGACTGTTTCTTTTGCTGCAAAGGAATTTTAAGTGTGATAGAATTCCTTTTACCCGTGCTTTTGGAGTATTATCTAAAAATATATTCTCCCCCTCCAATCTCCTAAAGTATTTCTCATATATTTTCTTTTAGCAGTTTCATAGTTTCAAGTCTTGCATTTAAATCTTTGATCCATTGCTAGCCAATTTTTGTATATGGTGAGATATGAGGGTCTAGCTTCTTTTTATGGGGAATTATTTCAAACACTGAATATATATATAATTGTAACTAGAGAATTTATTTCTTGTTGGTTCCTAGTCAAAACAGATGCCTTTCATATTGAGAACACTCAGTAATGAGACGTGTATAATTATGAGCTCACCTTATAGTTGATAGGAATTGTCAAAGTTGAATTTATCAGGGTCCTGTGTTTATAGATCATAAATTTGTAGCTGTTTGATCAACAGTGAAGAAGGTCAGTATTGAACCTTCTCAATTATCATAGAAAAGAAATAGATTTTAGTTGTGTTAGAAGAATCTATTACCTTTATATTGTCTATATACACTGATCTATAAAATCTATTATATATAATATAAAAATCATGATTATATGAAGTGATAGCAAAGGAATACACAATTAAAATATAAGGAAAAGCAATTTCAGATGTATGTTAGTACATCTGCATGTGATTTCATAAAGCCTTTGCACTTTTGACATTTTGTAAGATTATAGTTTTTTGATATTTATAATTTTTGCAGACTTGTTTTCTTTCTTTCTGAGCAGATATTCACTTTAGTAACTAACTTGTATCTAACTTGTAACTTGTATCTTTATCTTCCTTTTCTTCAAAAACCAAAATGTGTTTTTTTAATCATCATATTTCCAAGTAATAGAGTTTTATCTTTCTCACAGACTAACACATTTCCAGTGTTATTTATTGAGAAATTTCAATGTACAACAGTATTTCAGAGTTATAATTTTCCTTGGAGCAATATCTTCAGCTTTTGTGAGCCCAGAATTCTTTATAAAACAGAAAGAATGGGCTGCATCGAAAGGTTGTTCTAAGGAATCGGTGAGGTCAAATGACACGTAGGCTTTAAATGATTGGCACACATGCTTTGAAAGAGGCCATCCTCCATTTTATTCTGGTTCTTACCAGCGAGGTGCCCCTGGGCCTGCCCATTTCCTCAACGACAAGATGGAGGAAGAGGAAGCACACTCATGGAGTTGCCATGGGCCTGCAGTGAGTGATCTCTCTTTTTTTTTTTATTTCAGAGCTATAACTGCTGTCATTTTAAATGTCAAATAACATTCTCGAAGAGTGACGGGCAATTATGGAGAGCTTTGTCAATTAACTTTTTGTCTTTGTCTAAAATGTTGATTTTTGTATTGTCATTTGTATGAGACTCATTGTTTCAGAGCCATGAACAATATATCGACTTTTTTCTTTTATAATTGATGGCTTTCGCAGTTACCTTCTCATTGATGGGATGAAACACCTGGCCAGAAGCACCTTATGGGAGGATAGGACTTATTTCAGCTTGTAGTTTCCAGGGGAAGTTTCATCATGGTGGGAAACATAGTAGAGCAGGCACCTGGGGCATCATCTACAGACCATGCAGGAAAGAAGTCATGGATGAGCCAGTCCTGAACACCCAGTGGGCTGGACTAGCATATCTCAAGGTCTGTTCCCAGTGACACACCTCCTCCCATGAGGCTCCACCAGCTGGCGAGTATGAAGATGAAGTTTAATCACAAACTCTTGAGGCTGTGAGGGACATATCACATCCAACCACCACAATGGTTTGCACTTTGACTAAGAAATAAAATTGTAGCTGCCTTAAACATTTTGTAATGTCATTTAATCTGAGAAGGCATATCGAGTTGAAGATGACATAGCAGGTAGTATTAAATATTAATGAGCTTATATCCATTGGAAGGTTTTGATAAGGTGAATTAATAAGGTATCTTTGTTTTCTATAAAACTTTTTAAAAGTCTGTAATTTTTTTATTCATCCATATCTCATCATTTATTTCCAAAGAGTAAGATTCAATGATAACCTCTATGAAAAACAAAACAAAACAAAACAAAAACCCTTCATTTTCATCCTTACCTCAGCAGAAGCGATTTCTCCTCTTAGAGTTGGAAAAAAAAAGTCTTTCTTCCCATACACAGCTGCATTTCACATAGTTAACCACGGAAATTGCCACAGTGTCTATATTTTGGAGGTGCTTAGTATAGTTTGAGAGATTAGACACAACACACAGAGGCAGAGGATTAGGAAGAAAATGACATTTTCCAGGACTGAAAAGAAAGAGAAAATGACACACACACACACACACACACACACACACACACACACACACACACACACACAATCTTGAGTCTAGTTTTCTGGCAACAATATCCTTTCCTATGCCTCTGCAAACAAGGTTTTTTTTTGTTTTTTATTTTTTTATCTTTTTAATAAACAAGGTTTTTTATATGTGAATTTTCAGCCCAGGAGCTGCCTCTCTGGCTAATGTTAAATGTTTTAGCTATAGCTGCTGCATATACAAGCCATCCTGCACTTTCTTTTTTTAAAATTTTGTTTACTTATTTACTTATTAGAGAGAGAGGGGAGAGAGAGAGAGAATGAATACAGGCCCACCAGGGTTTCTTATCACTACTTTGTGCATCTGGCTTTACCTGGATAATGGGAAATTGAACCCTGGCCATCAGGCTTTGCAAACAAGTGCCTTTAACTGCTAAGCCTTCTTTCCAGCCCCCTGAACTTTCTTATTAGTGTTGAACAGCAACCATTATTTATTGTGCTCAGCTTCCAGGGGACAGGGATATTGACAGAGCAAAGCATAATGCTTTGCCTCATGATGCTTGAAGAGTGGACCAGCTAATGATGGTGACTTGAACAAAAGACTGAAGGCCAGAATCACCTGGCAGCCTTTCCACTTGCTCAAAGGGCCTCTGGGCTGGGATACTGAGGTTAGGCTTCATCTGGTACTGTTGACAAGAATCTACATGTGGTCACTTGGTTGGGGGTTTCTCCTGACACGGCAGCTCATGACAACTTAGGACTCTAACAGTGAGTACTGAAATGAACAAGGCAAGCCATTCATGACAGCCAAAGGTGTGTCACTTTTGTCATATTCAGTTGATCAGAGCAGTCACAAGCTCTAAGAAACACTTTTATACTGAAAAGAATTTTCAGCCATATTTAAAACCTGGGTGTGATAGCTCACACCTTTGATCCCAGCACTTGGGAGGCAGAGGTAGGAGGATCGCTGTGAGTTTGAGACCAGCCTAGGCTAGAGTGAGACCCTACCTCAAAAACAAAACAAAGCAAAACAAAGACCCACTCACTCACCAAACAGACCAAAACAACCCCATCTCAGTATGCAGGTTTACCTCAACAACCAAACACCAAGATGGCCCACACATTTTCTCTGGACAGAACATCTCAAGAGAGAAATCTCTTCAAGGGTTTCACATTACCTCATTGTCTCCACATTATCTCATTGGACCAATGAAATCTGTCATTTCTCCTAGTTGGCATGAGAATCTAACAAGATAACCTAAAAACCAGTACATGATTTCACTAATGCACCAAATCTCTATGGAAAACCAAGGTAAGAAAAAGGCCAAATTTCAATAGTCACACAAAGCTCAGGTTTACTTTCATGAGTCACAGCGACATCTTAGAAGGGAATCTGATGGCATCCCGAAGTCCAATTTTGTGAGAAGCCTTGTAAATGCCAATTGGGAATATATTTCATTGTTTCAAAGAATGTTTCAAAGTGTGTTTTAAATCAGTCATGTATGGTGACCACATGTCAGATTTCCATATAATATTAATTGTTTATTAAGTTTACTATGTGCCAGGTATGATGTTATGTGGATTTATTCCTAACAACTCTATAATATTTTTTGCTGTTTAGGATAGGGAAACTGAGGTGTGTTCTTGTCAGAGTTCTGAAACTCCTAAGAGAGATGCTGACATTTGAATCCTTTTTGTGTATGTCATATTACCTAATGGTATAACAATTTGCCTATTTGATAGCTCATTTTAGGGGTATGCCTACCATGACATCAAATTAAATTCTAATTCAATCTAATTAATTTAATTCAATAAGTATGCATCAGATAAATCTTTATCCCAACGGGATGAATAGTTAATAGAAAGCAGGCCCTAACATAAACCGCTGACAAGATGAAAACTTTACCATCAAGGAGGCCACAGTTTATTAAAAGAAAAAAACATGGATAATTGGCATACTGACTGGTACATTCTGAGCTGGTTTTAAACACTGTGCTCAGGTTAAAAACTGCACACAATGTCTGTCAAATATTTGTAATTTTCTTAGAGAACCTAATTCTAGGAACACAACCCCAGCAGATAATTAAATACCCACCCTAGGCCCAGGTTTATGGGTGCTAATGGTTGTTGACAATTGCTTTAGATTTGAAGATGGAGTTATTTGAAGAAATATTCCAATTTGTATGTGTCAAACAAATAAATTAGTAAACAAACACTTGTGTTTTTCATGAAGGACCAAGCAACAATACTTGTTGATAACCATCACAGAGTGGCTGTCATAGTGGATACCCTGTCTTCCAATGTCAGTGTTGAGGGGGTGGCAGTGTATGCCTGCACTCAGCAAGTTGAAGGCTTAGACAGGAGGATCACCATGAGTTCAAGGCCAGTCTAGATGTCATAGTGATACCTTGTCTCAAAAAACCACCACCACTAAAACAATTGTCCCAAACCCCAAATAAAAACCAACCAATCAACCAAATGACCAACTGAACAACACCCCAAATCAAGCCAAAGCAAAACACCAAATTCAAAGTGCTAACCTCAAAAGAGGTCACTCAGCTCTGAGAATTGCATCTTGGACAGTGTAATGGTTAAGTTTTGTTGTCAATTTGACCTTTCAAGTAATCTTGGGTGGGTCTCTGAGGATGTTCACAGGCAGCCTCTCAGTAGGGGGCAGGATGTAAGGAAGCTCAAAAGAGGTAGAAGTAAACATCCTTTCCTGTGTTGGCAGTGCAGGAAGGAAATTCAAGAGACTTAGGAAGCCATTAAGTCTGGGGTAGGGTTGCAAGACCCCACCCTAAGCCTATATAAAGGGGAAGAGATTCTCTCCTTTGCTCTCCTGCCTGTTTGCTGTTTTGTGTGTATGGTGTTGGTGATGGGTTTTTCTCTCTGTTCATACCTGTGAAAGAGGGCCAGCCTCTTTCACTGTTACGGAACTTTCCCTTAATCTGTAGTTTCAATAAATACTTTCCTACCCCAAATGGTGCCTGGTTTGAAGATTCATCCCAGCGACATGTGGCTCACTGCGACAGACAGTTCCTCAGTCCTGTTTATACCACTTGGATCCAGAAACCATCCATGGATTTTCCATCCAGCCTACACTCATGCACCACCACAGGAATGTGTGGGACATTTCAATGTCAGCTGTTGCTCATGTGCTGAAGCTAGCTTATATGATTTGTGAGTAATGATTGTTCAACGTCTCCAGAAATTTTGCGTGCTTTAAACATAGCTTTTAAAAAAATTAAATGAAGTAAATTTACAATTTAATAAATGTTAAACTTAATAGTCAATAATGTATCACTGCTGAATTATTTTGCTACATTTCAGTATTCTGTGCTTGTGGTGGTTTTGAATTTATTGCCCCATAGGCTCGGGTGTTTGTGATGGAGTTTCCTACTTATTCCTCACCAAGCAGAGCAAATGGAGGTGGAGGGAAGTGGAGCCCTGCTGGAGGAAGTGTGTTACCAGAGGTGGATCTTTGGGTTGACCATAGCTCTGTGTGTTCCAAATCAGTTCCTGCTTGCTGTTCTCTCTCTGCTGTGGATGTGTGATGAAGTGAGCCAGCTTCCTCTGCCATGCTGAAGCTTCCCCTGGCAACTGTGAGCCTGAATCAACCCTTTCTCCCCATGAGGCTGCTTCTGGTTGGGTATTTGTTTCAGCAACGAATATGTAACTGCAACAGTGCTCTTAAGATTATTTACATTTATTGTACCTGGATTATGGAAATACAGTTGTTGATGAGCCAATTTGGATTTATTTTTAGCTCCACATCCAGTAATGTCCTGTTGACAGCTTGAAATCAACAGAGTTGAGAATGTTTACACCTGGAATATAGCAAATACCACCTATGGTGTGTGCTTGAAGGAATAACATGCCTTTGAGGCGGTTGTTTTTTTCTTCATTTATTTGTAATGAATATGTCTTATTGAACATTTTCAGTAAACTGGAATACATTTGGTAATTTATAGAGCAAATTATCTCTAGATATTATATCATTTAAAAAAGACAACAGGCAGGACATAGCCCTGCTGGGTTTAGTGATGACTTCAGTTCTTAGCTATTTCTTCTGGTAGTTGTTTGATACTTAGAGACAATATTATTACTTTCTGTTGACTTGCAGTACCAATTCCCAGCATTACGTATCACCTTCCTACTATGCTACATGTCCATCCTTTCCTTCAGACCATTTTTTCTAAGTTAGTGAAATCAGCATTTTTGAAACGTTAATTGATGCTTGTCTTATTACGGTCTTTATCTTGGTAACTATCAATACCATTAGTATACACTGAATCCGTTTTCTTCTTTATGGCATTTCTCCTACATGTAATAATTGATTTCTCATGTAATCTCTTTTAGTTTTATAATTCTTCTGTACTCACAAAATGCAGTTCAGTACACTAACCATTATCACTATTGTTGATAGTGAAATGTTTTCATATCATCTGCATTACAATCCATGTACGGCTGTGTCCTGGAACCTTCTTTCCATCTCTAATTTGTTCTTGTTTCTCTTTGGCTTGTTATACACATGTCATTCTAAGTCATATTTAGTCTCTTTCTGTGGTAGGTTCTATTGTGTTAAGAAAACATTTATCTTCCTCCTTTTTAATTTGTCCCATTGCTTTACTTTATTTAATTCACTAGTTGTTTCTTGAGAAAGAGTGCAGAGGAGACAGTTTTGGGAACATCAAAAATATTTTCATACATTTGATTCTAGAATGAAAGCCGAAGTTATCTTCTGTTGGGCTTTAGAAAGCCATTCTTTGTCTTCCGGCAGCTTGTCTGCTTTAGGGACTTCTGCCATCTGCTACCCTTGTATTTGACTTCCTCCTCTCTGGTTCTCTTTGTTCCATGATAGTTCAATAGTATTCCTCCATGTGAGTGGTTCTTTTCAATTCAATGGGCTGGAATTTCATCAAGCCCTTTTATTCTCTTTTGGTTTTTGTTACAAGAGACTTTCTTATCTTCCAACTATAATACTTATTATTAATGTTATCATTGTTTTAATTTCAAGAACAATATTTTTAAAGTTTCTCCAGATCTTTTCCAAAAGAAAGAGTTGTTTTAAATGTCTCATGTGCTATATTTAGTTGGGTTTTACTCTATATCCACTCCAGAATGCTTTTTTGTTATATTAAATTATTCCTATACAATGGACTTTTGTTTGCTATATAAATACAGAATTAAATTTCTCATTTGTTTTATATTAAGCCCTTTATTTTTCATTCATAGTGCTGGACACTTAATTGGACCATTAAAGCTATGAATTGGTGCTTTGGGGAGAAATATTGTATGATATTAAGGTTTGGTCATTTCAAAACCCAAATACTAAGTGATAATTTAGTTTTTCATACTTTCCCTTCAACCCTATGGTCTTAGGCTGATGCTGAGGTTATAGTATGTGTTTTGTAGATCCTGTTTACTTGATATGTCACTCCTTAGGGACCCAATTTATTTTACTGAATGATTAAATGGTAGAATTCAACTACTTAAAAAATAGTTTCTTACAAACCAACTTGTTGCTTAGTTTATTTTTATTTGTCCACCATATGGTATAAATGCATTCAAAAACGACCCCAATGTCTGTACAGAAAACACAAAGGTGGTTGTAGGCATTGCCCTTGTTATGTGCTTTTTAAAGAAGCTGCTGTGCTTATTTAAGACAATGACAAAGATATTTGCTATATTACTGAATCTCTTTGAAATTAAAGACTTTATGACACTGCTTACAGTATAGCCTAAAACTTTACCAGTTTATTTTCCTTTAGTTTTTGTGTCTCCCTTTAATTATCCTGATGGAGTGAGTTTGAGATCATGCCTTGTGTAAGCCTTAGACAAATTCCCAGCTCATCCATGTATCTGCATTTCCAGATTTCTCACAATGATCTCTTTTAGATGTAATCAGGCTTGATTATCAGATTGTTTAGAAAGGAGAGATCAGAAACAAATCAGATTTGGCTTTTAGAGGACCCAGACTAATATAATGTAATAAGATTAATTAAGATTTTTTTATGTGCGTACACATGCAAGGTCCAGGCGTATATGTCCAACAGAACTGCCTGGGATTAGATGATTGCTTTTTTGCTTCTTGTGTTTTTGTTTCCTGTCATGCACATGTTAAAAATAATAAAGGTTATTTTAAAAGCTAAAAAAAAAGATTTTTTTATGTGAAATTGATTAGTACTTGTAACCAGGCAGATGCTGGGCAAAAGGTCTAATGATTCCACTCCAGAACTGATCTAGAGAATTGTCACTTGTCCAGTTCATATTTTTTCTTATACTTCTCCCTTCCCATTCCTTCCATTGCCTTCCCTTTCGTTGCCTTCTCTTCCCTTTCTTCCCTTCCCTTTCCTACCTTTTCCTTTTCCCTTCCTCCCTCCCTTCCTTCTTCCCTTCCTCCCTTCCTCCCTCCCTTCCTCTTCCCTCTCTCCCTTCCTTCCTTCCTTCCTTCCTTCCTTCCTTCCTTCCTTCCTTCCTTCCTTCCTTCCTTCCTTCCAGTTAGATCAAAAAAGATAAATTAAACCCAATTTTAGGCTTTGGCAATATTTCCATTGCTTTCCTTTATTTTCCTGACACCTAATGTGCTCTGATTGGCTTAAGAAGGTAAGATAAAGAAGTTATGAAGGTTATGGCAAGTGGAAATGATGTTTATGTCACAATCCTGAAAAGAATCATTAATACTCAAACATAGGCCTGTAATATAGTTTATCATAATTTGGGATTATATTTGGCTCTAATGTTAGAGTACAGGAGCTTTGAGGAGATCATGTTGGGACACATTCACAGCTACGCAGGGACAGGTTGGACACACCTGGCATCAGGAATGCTGGAAATAGGGAACAGGACTCTGTGAGTGTCACCCAAACCTGGTGTATAAACAAGGAAGTGAGGGGTTGCTGTGTTTTTGTGAATCACAGATCTAAATGAGAACCTTGCACTGCAACGTATCTCCTAAGAAGGGACAGAATGTTCCTTCCATTCTTCACCAAAGCTTTCACAGATTCTGCTGTTCAGTGAGGGTGTTTGTTTCAGTTTGGTTTCCTTTGAGAATGTATTGAATATTTCTTAGCGATCTCATGCATTTTTCTGGCTGGTATCTGAAAGCTAGCTCTCAGAGGATATGGTGACATCAACAGTAAGGAAGATACACTTGTTCTAATAAAATAATCCAGAAAAGATGGTATTTAGCAATAAATTATCATAAGAAAATAATTAACTGTCACATGATTTTATTCAATTATATAGTTGTGGTTTTCTTTGGACATGAAGATGAAGCTCAATTTCCTTTTGCTAAAAACATGCAGAGCCATAAATTTTTATTATCTTTATCTACGGAAACAGACTCCTGTGGACGCTCTCACATCATATGGCTTGTTAAGGAAACATTTGGACACAGCAATAAAGCTGGATGAACTTTGTCCAGGGCTCTTATTAGTGAGAGATTAAAACCCGAGAATAAAGCAAATGATTTAATAAGTAACTCCTACTCCCCAGAGGCAGAAGGACTGAGACTTTCTATAGGAAAATGCATAGAATAAGAATTCTGTCCTTCCAGAGTCTTTAGTGATCTGAGGCTTCCATCTTACCCTGGATTCCTCATATGACCTGGATATTTGTGTGGTGCATAAGAAAACAACAAAGGGATGAGAGAACGAAATAAACAGGACATTCCCCATTACTTCTGCAGCAAGATTATATTAAGTTATAATAGGCTTACATTATCTTTATATTTTAAGCATACAGTGTATATAAACTTTGATCCAACATTGGCACTAAACAGAGGGCATACTGGAATTTAAACTTATGTAACAAATATATTCTAGTCTCTCTGGAGAGCCTTATTATTATTATTGTTTATAATAATTTATATTATTTATATAATTTATAATTTTTATAACTTATCATATTAATTTATATTAATTTTATAATAATTCGAGTGAAATTTGAAATGGCTGGTATTTTGTTCATGAGCTTGGGGAGCTAATAAATAAGCAAAAGGCATCTTGGTATAAGGGCAAAGTTCAGAGTTGAATTCAGAGGGCTAGTTTGACTTCATGTTTTGATTAATGGCTTGCATAACATTTTGAACTTCTAGTTTTCATTAGAAGTAATGAAATTTTCATATAAATCCCAGGGCTGTGGGGGAGTTAAATAAAATTCCATCCAAATTTCAATAGAAAAGTATATAGAACTTTATGGAACATTTACAACTGATGTTTGCTCATGAAGGGTGTCAACATCACCCAAGGCTCGATGCACACTGTTCAGTCGGTGAAGCTTTTTATGCTTGTAGGATAAATTTCATAGGAGAGAATGTATTATTAGTGATTTTAGTAGAAATTTCATGCCTTTTTGGCTGGTGCATTTACTGTACATAACTATACCAATACAATGTAAGACCTCTGCAACAACATGCTACAAAATAAACATCAATCCATTTTAATAAAATACTCCTCCTTTAAAAAAAAGATCTATTTCAAAAGACAGCTCAAATAACTATCCTTGATTCCACAGATTTCTAAGGTAAAAGAAGATGTTGATGTGTGTGTGTGGTTAGGAGGAGGCTGTGCATGTGGAGGGGGGAAGGGATTAGAGCATTTCTCAGAATGCTGATTTAAATGATTTATTAATATGCACTGAATTAAAGTCAACCCTCAGTGCTGACAGAGAGAACACAAGTGTCCCAAGCCTAGGAGGCTGCTAGCAACATGGGACCCTGCTTTGGGCAATAGCTGGTTTACTTCACTTGATCTTTAGTGTCTGCCTGCCAGTGTGTCTGCCAGCAGATCTGAAATTTGTCTCTCTCCTTCCAGACCCAGGTGAGTCATAGAGTCCTAGCTACAACTTCTAGAGAACAAAGAAGAGATGTGCTTTCTTGTTCCTGAGGTAGAACTTTGTCTTTCCTGAGGGCCAAGGAAGTGTCAGTCACCTTCTAGGACAAGAGAACCTGGGTGTGATGAGAATAAGCCTTACATAGCATGTGCTTTCCATGCTACAGATTAAGCTTGACATCTGCCTGTCAGATCAACATGACAAAGAATTTGGATAATATCCCAAATTGTACCTTGTACAAAGGACAATGGCAGGAATTTCAACAGAAATACTTCCCATTACATGTTCATTTCACAAAGAATTGAAACAATACAGATCTTCTACAATTAGTCATTACTGGTTAGTCAAAAGTATTTTCCAATGTGAAACTTTAAGTTCACAAACTTTAAGTGACTGGAAATGGAATATCAGGTAATTTAATTCTGAATGGTATTATTCGATTCCCAAATCAAATAATTTCAGAAGTGTCCCTTAGACATTTTCTATAGCCCATTAGAAAGATGGTATAATCCATTCAGATTTAGAATTTAATTGCTCCTCTGGAGAAACGTTTGTTATAAAAATGATTTTGGTCTGTCTGTGTGTGAAACATTCATCCATGAAGTTAGAATATAAGCTTATAAAGTTACAGAACCAGTTTCCCTGAGGGCATTTTTAACCTATAAAAAAAGATAGTTCTACTCAATAAAACAATTTTCAAGCAATTGGCTGAAAACATACAGGGCTAAAGCCCTGTGGGAGGGTGCAGGGAGGAGGGGAAAGCAGGGAGCTGGAGCCAAGGGCTAGCCCCACGTTTGACAGGTTGCAGTGCCCCAGCCTCACTGGGAAGGGTACTGCCTAAGCAGCATGCAATTAAGCCATAAAGCCAGACACTTTGGAGGGGCCTGTGCCAGCACAGTCAATAGGGAGGAAGAGTTCTAGGAATGGAAGTCTAGCCAGTCAGTGAAGTGAAAATATTTTCCCTGAGGTCTTTGGGCGGCACTCAAAAGTAGAGGAGAAAGGACTTGAAGCAGGTGGAAAGCAGCGTTTTATAGACTTGAGCTTGGCATAGCGACAGCCTAGGGCTAGCAGATCCAGAATGCCTTGGTGAAAGTTCTCTATAAGGTGTATACTTCTAAGTCCTCCAGAGTTTGACAGTTCTTTTTTTTTGTCAGTTCCTTTATATACCTATATGAGGATCTTTGTCCTTGAACTATAGCCAAAGCTGACCATTACAGTGGCTTTGTTCCTCTTTCAGTACTACTAAGAGGGTGATGTGAATCTCTCTGAGTGAGGGATAGTAGACAGGTCAATGGGACACTTCTCCTTTCCTTCTACCACAGGTCCAAGGGCAGATTTGCAGAACTTACTCGGCAGTCAAAGTGCATGAGGCAAAGGCACGTCCTGAGGGTGCCCTTTCAAAGTCAATAAATCACTCTTAAACTCAATGTGAAACTTCCCTGAATTCATATCTTATTAAAACAAGTATCCTCAGTTCAAATCGGGGAGAAATGCTTCATTTTGTTTTGGCTTTAGCATCAGTAAAAGAAGATCCAGTACTAGATGCACTTCAGAGGTTGTTTGAGTTTTACAAAATGTTATAGCCAGGTCTGGGATGCAAGCCTGCAATCTCAGCTCCTGGGGAAGCTGAGGCAGGAGGACTGAAAGTTCAAGGCTTATCTGGGTTACAAAATAAGTTCAAGGTCAGCCAAGGCAATTTAGTGAGACCTTGTCTCAAAATCAAATCCAAGCAACTAATCAACCAAACAATACACACACACACACACACACACACACACACACACACACCACCACCACCACCACCACCACCACCACCACCACCACACAGAGAATGATGTAGGTGTAGATATATGGCTGGATCTCCACTGGTAAGGCACTTTCCTGTATGCATTAAAAACCCTGGTTTAAACCTCATTACCAAAAATAAAATAGCTTTTTTCTTTGTGTGTTGTTGTTGAGCATACAAAGAAAAAACTATTGTTATTTTATTATTTTTATTTTATTTAATAAAATAAAAACTGACTACCTCTTATACAATTCATAAGCCCCTACCCCATGGACTGATCCAGTATGCCCACCGAGGAGGGCCCCCAGTCGGTTGGGGACAGGGAGGAAGGAAATGGGGGTATCACCACAAGATTTGCTCATACAATGTATCTAATTATTGACAATAAATATGTTAAATAGAATAAAAATAAATACAATAATAAAATAAATAAGATAAAAGGAGTATAAAGTATGAGTCTTGTGCTCATACCTGTGGAGATTGTTGAATGCGCCATTCAATTATTTCTGTCTTCCTTTTCCCAAGTTCTCAGGAAATGGCTTGGTATTCCGTTAGACAGTCAGACAGGCCATCTTGCTTGATATTTTGAATAATACAGTTTATCTCTTTTTATATCCTCTCTACTTTAAAATATTAAGGTGTTTTTGAGATTTGCTGGGTCCCTGTGAATATGGGTTCTGCCTAAAGAAGTAGACAGTAATCCCTTTCCTTCCAAACTGATCTCTTTCTTGCCCTTGGTTCAGGAAAAAAGTCACAGATTTTTATTTTTAATATATGGGAACATGCTACAATATCACTCTGGAGCAGCAAAACCAGTTGAGCAAGTCTTTTTCAATAGCCATTTCCTACATTAACACAAATTAAAAAATATTGTATATGTGTGTGTTAGGATGTTCATGCCTGTATGCGTGTTTGCATGTGTGTGTTGAGTACAGATGTTGACACTGGATGTTTTCCTTGATTTTTCTCCACCTTGTTTAGTGAGACATGTTTTCTCACTGAATCCATAGCTTATGAATTGGCTAGTCTTGCTAGCCAGCTTCTCTCCCT
The DNA here is from genome assembly GCA_004024765.1 of Zapus hudsonius. Lineage (NCBI taxonomy): Eukaryota > Metazoa > Chordata > Mammalia > Rodentia > Dipodidae > Zapus > Zapus hudsonius. The sequence goes on along the minus strand of PVHP010009466.1, from coordinate 14,462 downwards.
CCCTAAATCACTGCGATTACAGCTGGGCTGCCACATGGTCTGGCATTTATGTGGGTGCCAGGGAACCAACCTCTGGTGCTCATACTTGTGTGACAAGTGCATTAACTACTGAGGCATTCTCTAGTCCCCAACATGAACTTTTATCAGGGTAGCCACTATCCCTACCTGCTAGGTTACTACTTTGTATATAGATCTTTCTTTCAAGCTTTCCTTTCAGACATGGTTACTCCCAGGAAACCCTTCTGAATTTATCTTGCTGTGGGGCTCAGTATAAAGAATAGGAAAGAAGATGCAGAAACTCACTGTATTAAAATAACACTATTTTCTTCAATTGAGAGAAACAATGGAATTTATTGTTTTATTTGAGTAAAATTAAAATACGGAGTTTAAAAACACATCTCTTTCAGGTAAATTCTATTGCCAAGGTCCGGGCATTTCCTATTGTTCTCAAAATTTTGTAGAAACACAAGAGATTCAAAAGCAGACAAAGTAAAACAGAGAAGAGAGAAAAGACATGTCAGTGAATTGCTGAAAGCAAAGTTCCTTTGAATCTGGTTGTGTGAAGAAATACTCATTCACCCGTGTGACTCATGGAAACAAATTGTGGAGAACAGGATCTCATTATGGTGAGAGAAGAATATCCATTCCTCACATCAGGTGAACTTGGGAGATGCTGAATGATGTTTCTAGGGACGAAGGAGAGATTTGTTGTTTCACTGTGAAGGGAATGCACATTCACATTTTAGCTCATAGTTTAGATGATGTTGCCTGGGGCCCATCATCTCTCAGATTGGTGGGATGGAGAGGGATGATTGTCCAGAGAGCACTACAGAAGGAGAGAAATTCCTTTAGCACCCAAGTCAGAACCTTTTTTAAGGTTTCCCCACAAAGATGCTTGGTGACCTACAAAAATGGTGATGGATATGTTGACCTTAAGATCTCAGCTTCTTGGGGAGCATGGCAAAGATTTTTCTGTGTATTTGTCCTTTAATTTCTGGAAATTTTATGTTTAGAGATCTCATTAAATAACTGGTGGGACCAACAGCCTTACTTTATAGAAACTTGCTGGATGTTCCTCATTTAAGTGATCTACCACCCCATTGCCATCCTCCTTTTGACCATTGGGGTGGAACTAGTCCATTCTCAGATAGCTTCTCTCGTCATCTTCTGGTGATGCCAATAGGATCCTTCTCTTTACTGTGTGTGCACACATGCATGTGTGTGTGTGTGTGTGTGTGTGTGTGTGTGTGTGTGTGTGTGTGTGTGTTATAGACAGGGCTATGAGGCATCAGTTATCTATGGCAGCAGACACTCAGCTAACAAACTTTCATATATAACCTATGGCACTTTATGTCCTCATCTGCCTAGGGAAAAAATAGTGATATATAAGAAATGCTAGTATAAGAATTATATTATGGACAGACCCAGTATGCGCACTGAGGAAGGACCCCTTGGGTAGGGGACAGAGAGGAGGGAAATAGGGACACCTTCATAAGATTTGCTCATATAATGTATATACTTATTCATAATAAAGATATTAAATAAAAACAGAATGATTAGTAATGTTAGCAATTATATACTAGTATATTAGAACTATAAGTAAGCATTACTATATTAGAATTACTAAAATATATTAAGTATGCATATTAAAATATCTGTAATATATTAGTTGTTTATTCAGAAAATAACATTTAAACACTTGCTCTTTGTTAAACATTTTTTGTCTTCTGAACAAAGCTATTAATGAAAAAAGTACAAGTATGTGAATGCAGAAGATTACATTCTACTGGGAGAAAATGAAGTGAATAGTAAGTAGATAAACTAGACCAGTATTAAGTGCTACAGGACAACAGTAAACCAGGTCAGGTGGAGGGTCTGTAGAGTAGGTTTCAGTTTGAATAATCATCATTGAGAAACTCAGTTTTGAGTCAGTGCAACTACTTTCAGAAAAACAGCTACTTGTTCTCTTTAGCAAACAGCACGGAGGCTGAGGCTGGAGTAGAGGAAAATGTCGGGACTGAGAGGAGATGAGGTCAGAAACTAGAACAGAAGGGGTGCAGGATGGGGGATCTGATCATGAGTGCTGTATAGGACACAGATCAGGTTTTGGACTATTACTGTGAATGAAATTGGAAGATCTGGAAGGTTTTAATCAGTGAAGGGTATGGTTTATGCTAGGATTGGAATGTGCCCTTAACTCTCAGATTCATGTTGAAGCCTAGTTCCCACATGGTTGTAACCAGAAGTGGAACCTTTTGGGAAAGGCGCCACCAACATAAATGGGATTAGTGTCTTTGTGGAAGAAGTTAAAGAGGCTGTTTCCCCCTATACCATAGGTAGATACAGGGAAGTTGTTATAGTTAAGAAACAGACATTTACCAGACACTGAAACAGCAGACACCTTGACTTTGGATGTCGACATCTCCAGAACTGTGCAAAATAAAAATAAATTTTATTGCTTATAAATTGCCCAGTCTCTCTCTCTCTTTCCATCTATATGTATGTATGTATATATATATATATATGTACACACACACACATATATATATATATAAAATATATATATATATATATATATGATTTTTTGAGGCTATGTCTCATTTTAGCTCAGGCTGACCTGGAATTCACTATGTAGTCTCAGGGTGGCCTTGAACTCAGCAATCCACCTAACCCTGCCTCCAGAGTGCTGGTATTAAAGGTGTGTACCACACCTGGCCCAGTCTAAGATATTTTTGATGCAGAAGCCTAAATAGACAAAGATAATGTGACTTACTCCTTAAAGGAATCCTAGATCTGCAGGAATGAAACACCTGGATGAAGGGTGGAGCCCGAGGGACCAGTTAGCAGACTATTGCTGTGACCAGGTAAAAGCAGCAAGTATGGTGAACAGTGTTTTGAAGTTGCTGCTGAAGATATTTTCAGACAGATTTGATGCTATTGACAGTAAGCGGCTCTCCTAAGAGCCCGTGCTTCAGGGAATACTCCATTAGTGCTTTTGCTGTCCAGGATGCATCTTCGTGGCTCAGTTGAGATGAATGTGCACTCATGCATTTGCTCTTTTTTTCTAATTATGTACTTGTGCATCTTATTTCTTGTTATAATTCTTTGACACTTTGGGAAACAGATATTGAGAAATAACATTTGTTTAAAAACTATAAAAAATTAGTCCATGCACTGGCGTTTTAAGTACATATAATAGGTTAACTAGCACTTTTTGAGTGTCATGAATACACCCCAGTCACTGTTAATTTTTATACAGATCATTTACGTTTTTTCAATAATTATGTAAAAATACCAATATTATCTTCTTTTACACATGAAGACACTGTGTCTCAATAAAAGGTAAGTTACTGGATCAAGGTTATTTCAAAAGCAGTAGAGCAGGGCATCAAACTCAAGTTTGTCTGGGTCTCTTAAATATTTGCACTTATTTGAGTTTGACTCCAGGTGACAAAAAAATACTATGCATAAGAATTATCATCACCATGTAAGTTAAAGAAATTTCTAGAAAACTATTGTTATTTTCCAGTGCTACTCATCCATATGCATAGACACTTGTCTGTAGACACTTGGTTAGATAATTATTTCTTTGCATATATGGATATTGAGTACAGATATTCTCAGGAGACATAGTGGGCCCAACTCCAGACCCATGCAACAAAGCAAACATTGCAATACACACAATTCTATTGGTACCCTAGTGTATCCAACAGTTTTATTTACATTGTATTTCAGTCTGTCAAGGGTGCAATAGTATCATGTCTAGAACATTTACATACCTTAAAGGTCTTTTATTATTAAAAATGCTAACCATATGAACCTTTAACTAGTTATGTTATTCTTGCTGATGAAGGGTCTTACCCTGCTGTAGATGGCTGTTCACTGATCCTATTGGTTGTTGCTGGAGGTTGGGTGGTTGTTGCAATTTCGTAAGTCCACAGGGGCTAGGGGAGATAACTCAGTTGGTAAAGTAGTGCTTGTCTTGAAAGCATGAGGATCTGAGTTTGATCCTAAGAATCATGTAAGAAATTTCAGGCATCGTGGTACCCATGTGTAATACCAGTGCTGGCGAGACAGAGAGAGGTAGAATCCTGGGGCAAGACTAGGCAGTTTAGCTGAACTGATGCCCAGGCCAGTGAGAGACCTTGTGTTCCTGAGGATGACTCTAGAGGTTGTCCTTTGGCTGTCACACATAAATGGACACGTGTGCATGTACTCCTGTACATACACCATAAGGCAACAATGGAGTTAGTCTCATCACTGTGGTTTTCTAAGATTCTTCTGAAGCATGTGATGCCAAGTTCACAAAGATTTTTCTGTTGACAGGATGTGGTGCTCAGCCTCTGCTCATCCATCCTTGCCCCTCCACGAGGAAACTTTCCCTGAGTCTGTAAGCCGAAATAAACCATTTCCTCCCATCCGCTGCTTGTTGGCGGGTGTTTGGTCCCAGCCACGGAAAGGTAATTACTACCAAATGGCTGTTCTACTTTTCACTTTAATATTACTAAAAAGCTGTATTTCCTTAGACCTCGTGCACCAACCTTTGGTAGTTGCAGACTTCTCTTTTGCAGCCTTCTTGCCTCTCTTGACCTTGACAGAAGTGAAGAAGTTGGTCTTGCTCTATGCACAGGTGTTGTGTTGCTGATAGGTGGTCACCTGAGATTACCTCCAGTCTGTGTGCAGGCTAGTGCAAGGAGATGGCCATGGTGCACAATCCCCACTAGAGGTGTGTGCCCACACTGGAGGGGTGTTCTGCTTGAGGGGCGTCAGGTGCAGTGGCCACTGTTGGGCACGAGGAGCCCACTTAAGGCCTGTAAACCTTCCTGGAGCATCAGGAAGTAGAGGTGGAAGAAGGGGCACCCTGCTGCAAGAGTCACCTGGAGAGCTGGCCCCCCAACCTCACTCCTCCAGGCTCCTGAGGAAATGAGATAGGAAGAGGGTTACGGAAGCTGCCCTACATCAGACAGACTGGGTGGGAAGCAAACACTGAGCCAGACTAAGGATAAAAGCTCCTTGACTAAATGGATCAGGGGAAGACAAGGAAAGAGTTCTGCCATTATCATATGGGGTGTGAAGAGGGAAGTGGGCAACCCTATATATCCCTGATCTTGGAGCATGCTCAGATGGATTCCAGGCTCTGGAACCCTCCCATTCCTGTAGGACCAGTTACCTTCATTTTTCTCCCTCTCAAAGTTTCTGCCTTTTCAGGGGCATCCAATCCTTTGCTTAGCTTAAGGAATAAACCCCAACCTTAAATGGCTAGAGGACACCAGATGGAGTCTGCCTCACTCTAGATTAAGCCTTGGATTAATCTATCAAGACCACAAAAACTTTTTTCTTATCCACAATCAAGGCTGATCTTCTTTCCTATCATTTATATGTTCTCTGGAGGAGCATTTTTAATTTCTCCAAGAACGTATTCTTACTGTCACCAGTTAGCTACATGGCACAAGAGGTTTAGCTTCCAGCCAGACTCAGCTTTTGGCACGCCTTCTTCACTAACCTAGGTCATTTGTAGCTTCTGATTTAAAGTGAGAGTTGTGCAAATCTTTCACTTGAACACTTAGAGGGCATTGCAAGGTCATTAACTGGTTTGTTTCAATATTGTTGTTTTATGGAATATTGAGGCCCAAGGAGAAGCAGAAAGATGAAATCAGCTACTGTTGAAAGAGTCACAAGATACAAATTTATCAATTAAGTTCACCATCTTGAGTATGGCTCATGGTGTCCCTGAATAAATACTGTAGTAACATCCAATAACCAGGTGTGGTGGCACATGCCTTTAATCCTAGCACTTGCAAGGCAGAGGTAGAGGATCACTGGGAGTTCGAGGCCAGCCTGGAACTATATAGTGAGTTCCAGGTCAAGCTGGGCTATAGTCTCAGTGAGACCCTACCTTGTAAACAAAAAGACACAAAATTAAAAAAACAATCCCCCCACAAAACATAAAGTCCCCCCCAAAAAATAAAAAAAATACTCATGACAAATCAACATAAGACAAAAAGAAATTATAATAACAAAAAGCTTAAAATATCACAAGAATTTGCAAAATGTGATGCAGACATGACGTGAACACTTACTACTGGAGAATGATACCCATAGGCTTGCCTGATGCAAAATATGCTACAACCTTCACTCTACAAAACAAAATAGTTCTGAAGCACAGTAATGCAATAAAATGAGGAATGCCTGTGGATATCTGAGCACCAAGAAATCCCTGAGCCTAGTTAGGGCTGGGTAAGTATGGATCTATGGATTTTTGTGCTGTTATTACTTGAGATCATTTTATAGCACGTGGAGGGTCAAATTCTACTTCTTTGTGTTCCCCAGAGTACACATTTCCTAGTGTGCTTCAGAAATGTGATTCACAGCACATGTTTTTTTTCTTTACATGATCTATTTCTGTCTTTGCTATTCTGCAATGACTCTCAGTTCTCACCCAGTTATTTTGTCTACTATGACGCTTATGAGAAGAAGAAGAAAAAAAAACTATACATTTTTTGGAACATTTTTATTGTACTCCCACTTGGGCAGTTAAAAATGAATCTTCCATCAGACATCAAAGAATGGCAGTGTTCACATGGCTGTAATTTGTCTCTATTTACAAATCTCATGATACCTATAAATTTTTAGCTTTAATAATTTCTTCAGAAGCTTCTAGGGGGAAGTAAGGCTAGGTAGTTCTTTTAGCCAGGTCAAGAAAATGTGGACAGTTGTCATGCTGATAGCGAGAGGTGGCAGAGACCTTCCTGATAATCCAGGGGTTAGATAATCAGCCTGGACTCCAGGAAAAAAAAAACAGAGTTCTCTCTCTCTCTCTCTCTCTCTCTCTCTCTCTCTCTCTCTCTCCACACACACACACACACACACACACACACACACACACACACACACACACACACACACCTAACTTCCTTTTCTTACTAAGTATACTAAGCCTTTCAGATCTGGACCTACCTATGACTTCATTTAATCTTAATTCTTTTAGTAAAGGTCTTCTTTCCAAATACTGTCACAGTAGGGTTTCATTCAATCTATGAGTTGCTGTGCAAAGGGAAAGGGGGAATCAACCCTACATTGGGGTCTATTTGTGATTTTTCTCAAGACTGGTTTCTTTATATTGAATTATTGAATATAAGTTTTATTTATCTGTAGAACAATGATTATGTAGGGATGATAGATCTACTTTCGGAATAACATCGTGCTATATTATTCCTATTGTAAGGTAATATAAACAATGTTAATAGTGAGCACAGATTTTTTTAATATATATATTTTTTATTCATTTTCAAGCTGAGAGAGAGAGAGAGAGAGAGCGAGAGAGAGAGCGAGAGAGAGAGAGCACCAGGGCCACCACCTTGTGGGTCTGGTTTATATGGGACCTGGGGAATTGAACCCGGGGCCTTAGGCACTGGAGGCAAGTGCCTTAACCGCTGAGCCATCTCTCCAGCCCAACAGATTTTTAAACTAGCCTTGGAAGACTGACTAGTACTGTTCGGTGTGTCATGAGAAAATGGCTAATTAAAAAATTAGAAGGTTCCTGAAATGATAAGAAAATTGATTCTACCAGTAAAGCTAGCTGCAGAACAGATTCTTTTGCAGACATTCAAATTGCCTTTATTGAACACACACTAAATCATGATAGTCCAGGCTAACTTTTAGTGTCTTGATTATTCAAGAGAAGTTAAAAAGCATTGAATTATTGAATAATTTAATAAAGAAGGTAAAAGCACAGGCCCAGTAGAACCAGGAGCAGAGTTTGGGATCAGGTCTTACTAAGCTATATTAATCTTCTCAATGTATCATTCCATTCTTGGTTTGGATTACTTCCAAAAAACACCACCCTGTTGTCTACCAGCAAAATATTGCAAAACAGATAAGACCAAAGATATCTATTGACAAGAATATTTACTATTCATGGGATTTTGTGCTTGTCCAAGAATGTGAGAAGTAGCCTTTTGTAATCATATTGACCATGACACCTTTAAATTACTATTCTAAACCTTTTTTTCTTAAAAATTTGCAGTTGTGAAAAGTTATATTTTTATAGGTTGAAAGAACTTTCTTGAAAGAATGCCTTAAGTTTTGTTAATTAGTTCCATCCTTCCATCTTCACTATTTTACTTGACATTCACTTCTTGAGTTTGGAAAATTTCTCTTCGTTTCTTCATTTACTCTGAAGAACCTGCTCTATTGTCCAGACATCAGGAGTAGTGAGGATGAGGAAACCATGAATGCCTATGATATATGAGAGAGAGAAAGAGAGAGAGAGAGAGAGAGAGAGAGAGTAAGAAATTGGCAAATTGGCAAATTATCACCATTGGTTTTGAAGGTTATAGAAATAGAAGAATATACTTGCCTATCATATTTTCATGACAACATTGCAAACAATTTCTATTTCTAAGTGGCATGTGATAAAAACCCCCACAAAAATGTTTCCAAAAAGGGACAGATGTGTTAGAAAACATATGTATTTTGTATTGTATTGTAGCATAAGACCTTGGGAGAGTCAAATTGTTTTCCCATATGTGCTATATTGAGATCACTGTCATATTTATGTGATTGTATGATCAAATTTATGCCCAAGAAATGGCTTGTTTTCTGGTGAAGAATGGAAAATTCACAATCCAAACCTTGGGTTGTTAAATTGAATTAAAATATAAATGTTCATAAATAAAAATATCTACATATGTGTTCATTACCGTACACATAATACAAATTGATTTAAACTTATAAACATGCATGCCCTAGTATGTTAGAATAAGGATATTAAATTCTCTGAGAGTTACAAAGAGGGAAAAGACTAGGCAAGATAGTCTTGGTAAGCATGGATTGGATTGGTTAAAGGGTGACCAGGGCTATGACCAGGGTGAGAGGACTTCAGACATGATAAGAGAGTTCTGGAAAGAGCAAGGACACACTGAGACCAATGTTACCAAACAACAAACTCTGCAAACAGAACAAAATCAAGCCAAGTTTTACCTTGCCTCCCTCATAGTTGATTTCTAGGGTTGCTGATAATCCCAGATAAGAACAATCTCAGGATATCCGATCCTGAAGCTGAGGACCAGAACTGGACTGTATTGAGTTCACATTCCTGTTCCACCTCCTGCTGACCATGTGGAATCAGGAGAAGCTATGCAACTTCTCTGGGGCCTAGTTTCTTCATCTCTAGAATGGGAATGGTAGTGCATGTGCCATGGATGCTCACGAGGACTGAGTGAATGGGTCTTAATAAAATACATAAGTTAAAAAAATAAATAAAATACGTAAGTTACAAGGCACAAGTCATCCTGGGTCTGCACATAGGGAAAAATTGAGAGTTGGGAGGAGAAAAGAAGGTACTTTTTTTGACATTCTATAGAGCAGTGCATCTTCTAGTTGTAATGACTAAAGAATAGATTAAATTCATTAAGCAACCAAGCTCATCATTTCAAAATCTAAAAGTCCTCAGGAATATGAGGTAGTTTTATGGACCTTATTGTAATGGTTATTTCTCAGAGACTCTCTGTTTGCTTTAAAAAGATAAAAATACAAACATTTCCCAAATCAAATTACAGAAGAACAAACAAGGTAACAGTGCTTTGCAGATGTTTTATTTCCTAAAGTGTGGGTCAGGAGAGAGAAAGCACCAGGCCTTTATGGGTCTCCTTCCTCCTGGCCTCAGCCTTATCTGAGGGCAGCAGTGTTCCCTTTGGAGTCTGTAGGGATCTCTGAGTGTGCAAATTGTTCTCTGAGCTGCCAGGTCCTTTCACAGGAAGCATTTAAGTTATAAAGGCAAAATGAAATGAGATTTTTAATAATCATAACATATACTTTATGTTACTATTATAAGATTTATAAAAAAATATTTCATTTCAAGACTTTTTCTGGAATACACTGAAAAACATACTAGCCACAAACCTTTCTCAATAATTTCCAGGTAAATACTTGTGATGATCTTTGTATTCATGTCTGAGGTTTCTTTACTAAGTAGCAAACAAGACTTTTCTTCTTCAATAATGTGTGTTGTTTAGTTATTTTTCTCACTTTCCTCTCTCCTTAATGTGTCAGAATGAAGCAACAGTTTTAAGTCTTTATGAGTTTTAGTTTTGACCCTATGTGGTGTCTGTCATTGATTACTATTTTCCTGGAAGTCACCTAGGGATAAAAAAAGACTATAGTGCCTCTAGACAGGCCAACACAGTCCAGGTAAGTGTGTCTTCAAGTGACCTGTGGTGTTCACTAGAGTGGGGAATTTCTGATTTAGAACTGTAACTATAGGGATGAGGGGAAGAGTCTTTGCACTGATGAGGTGTAAGATACAAGCCATCTGGAAAGATAGAAATGGAGTTTTGTAGCAAGAAGCAATCTGTTCTACAAAAGTCTACCTCCAAACTCATAGTGTCTGATTCTTTGTTTGAAGTCTCTTTGCTGAAGCAGGCTTATAGAGAAAGCATGAGGGTGGCTTGAGGGGTGACTGTAGTGAATATCCTGCATCAACCCCTGGAGCCCCACAGCACCAATAGGTGCTTCAGTGGGAACTGTGTGAATGAGGCCTCTTGTTTGGCTTCACTGTCTTTTGTGCTTCTTTGCTCAGCACCCTGACAGGTGCCTGGCATCACCCCCCCCCACTTAGCTATTTGCACTCCAATATTTTTTAAATATTTATTTATTTATGTCACTTTATGGTTTTTCTAAGTAGGGTCTCGATCTAGCCCAGGCTGACCTGGAATTCACTATGTAGTCTCAGGGTGGTCTCAAACTCATGGTGATCCTTCTATCTCTGCCTCCCTAGTGCTGGGATGTGTGCCACCATGCCTGGCTCGGCTCTAATCTTAGCAAGTTTTAAATATACAACCTGTTCCTATTACCTATGGCCACCATGCTATACAAACTGAAAGTTTGTATGCTTTGGCTGACATCTTTCCAATTTCCACTCCCTCCAAATCCTGGAAATCCACCTTCTACTCTGCTTTTAGGAGGTGAGCTTCTTTAGAATCCATATATAAATGGTACATGCAGCAGTGCCTTTATATATACATATATATATATATATATATATATATATATATATGAGAAAAAGAGAAACAGAATATGAATGGGCATGTCAGGTTCTCTTGCTGCTGCAAACAGACTAGAGACACATGCTCCATTTTGTGCATCTGGCTTTATGTGAGTACTAGGAAATCAAATCCTGGCAGTCAGGCTTTGCAAGCAAGTGCCTTTAACCACTGAGCATTCTCTTCAGCCCATTTTCTGATTATTTCTCTTAGCACGATGGCCTTTAGGTTCATGTGGCTTGGTTGTAAATGTTGTTCAAAGTTGTGTTCTCCTGCTCCTCCTGCTCCTTTACTGAGACAGGCTCTCTATGTATCTCAGGCTGGTCTCAGCTTCCTATGAACCCAGACTGGCCATGAATTCATGACCTTCCTACCTTCCAGTGCTTGGTTTATAGCTGTGCACCACCATAGCAACTTTTCTTCTTTTTAAGATTGCATATTATGATATATATATATATATATATATATATATATATATATATATATATATACTTGATGGAATGCTACTTGACTCTATATCTTGGTTATTGTGAGTAGTACTGCAATAAGCATGGAAAAACAGATAACTCTTTGGCATGCTGATTTAATTTTCTTTGGCTATGTATTCAGAAATGTGATTATTGGGCCATATGGTAGTTCTATTTTTAATTTTTGAGGAGCTTCCATACTGTTTTCTCTAATGACTGTTAGTTTACATTTCCATGAGCAGTGTATCAGGGTTTCTCTTTCTTTAAATCCTCACCAACATCTGCTATGTTTGACTTTTTGATTATCACTAACTTATCAAGTATGGAGTAGGTTTATTTGCATTTATCTAAAGGTTAGCAGTGATGTTGAACATTTTTGGATAAACCTGTTGGTACTTTGTGTATTTTCTTTGATAAAATATCAATTTAGGTCTTTTGCCCATTTATTGTTATAGAGTTTTATGAATTCCTTATATATTTTGAATATTAAACATTGATAAAACATATGGAATGCAAATATTTTCTCCCATTCCATAGGTTATTTATTATTGGATCTTAAATGTCCTTTAAGCTAAAAGCTTGCTTGTCAGCCTTGGAACTTTTGGCAGATGTTGGGAACTTTAGAAAGGGAACCTATTGAAAGAGAGCTAGCACATTGGGGTGTGCTCTTGAAGAGGCCATTCTCCCTCTTTTTGCTTCTAGACCACTGTGAGGTGAGCAGTTTCCTATTGCCAGATCCCCACACTGTGATATTCTCCTCACCAGTCACTCCAAAGCAATGGGACCAAGTGCCAATGGCTTGAACCCTCTGAAAGTGTGAGCCAAATACCATCATTTCTTCTTTTAAGTTGATTTAGCTCAGGCATTTGTCACAGTAACAGGCAGCTGACTATTGTGTTTTTCTTTCCTTAGTCATTGAGAACCTTCTTGGTTTGATGCTATCTCACCTCTTTGGCTTTATCATTGTCACCCATGTTCTTGTTTCTAGAACAGCACTGCCAAGACCTGGGCCAAGGAGGCTTTTCCTCATGTCTGTGATTTTCCTGGTTGCAGCTCTCCTGTTATCTTGAATCCACTTGGAGTTGATTTTTATATGTGTTGTAACGGAAAGGTCTCTTTCTCCTTGTCCATAGGTAAGGAAAATTACCCTAGTTGGGCATTCTTGGCAACTTTGGTGAGGATTAGTTGAGTGGACAGGAGTTAATTTCTGACCATTGGCATTGGTAGCTATTCTGATGTTAGTGCTCTACTGTGAGCTCACTTCAGCTTTGTTATGCAAATTGAAATCAGGATGTTTGGTGTCTCCATCTTTGCTCTTCTTTCTCAATATTGCTTCAGCTGTTCTTGTTTTTTTTTTGTGAATTCATCTAAATTTTAGAGTTTTTTTTCTATTTCCATGGAAAATGCCTTTGGAACTGTGATAGGCTTTGCATTCATTCCGAAGGTCACTCTGAGTAGTATGGCCATTTTAACAGTACCAATTAAGATTTGTAAGAGATTTTCCATTTGTCTTCTTTAATTTCTTCCTTCAGTATTTTATAGTTTTCAGTGAGCTTTCGTGGTTAAATAGGTTCCTAAATATTTTACTCTTTTAAATGCTATCATAAATAGGAATTACTGAACTCGAGTATTCAAAGTTTCTCTTTGGCTCAAAAGGACTGATTCCTCTCTATAGTCATTCAATTTCTTCCTCCTTCTGTATCTAGTTATCTGGCTTGTGGTTTCAGGTTGCCTGCCTTACTCTCAGCTAGGAAATACGCACCGGACTGCTTTTTTAAAAATTTTATTTATTTATTTATTTATCTATCTATTTATTTATTTATTTACTTTATTGTCCATAATGAGTTACATTATTTAGTGGGCAAACAATGAGTTGTTATCCCCAGTTCCCCAATGCCCATCTCCCCCATCCCCAATCGGCTGGATAATCCTCCTCCATGGGTCCTCTGGATCAGTCCTTGGGGCAGGGGACCATGGATAGCCTAGGAGTCAGCCTGGTTCTCCTGGCCCTAGTATGATGGTACTCAGGGGTGTCTGGCCTCTGGATATTCTCCCCCCCATGGCTCTCACAATCTTTACCCCCATCTTCCGCTCAGTTCCCTGAGTCGTGGTGGATGAGTATTAAGGCTGCCTTAATGTTGTGAGCTTAGGGGTCTTTTTGTTGAAAATCGTTGGTTTCTGTCTCACTGCCTTATCCTGTGTTGATTGAATGGCTGTGGCTGTGGGTCCCTTGTTCATCCTGTCATTCTCTGCAGGGTTCCATATGGATCCTTCACGATATGACTGTGTACACCTGACTGCTTTTGTTTCTCCTATTTAGTCTGCTGTCTTGAATAACAGCTGGGCATAAGCAGGACCCATAAGCCGAGAGAAGAGATCACCTCTTCTGCTTCACTCAGATTATTGTGTTTTGTCATCCATACATGAAGTCACCTGGTTCTCTTTGTTGCTACCTGGATCTACCATTGCTCAGGAAACTTTAACTGATGCATTAGAAGCTTTTCCTCTGTGCCACTACCTCTGAGTCAAGCAGTCATGAGTCTCTCCATCTGTTACACTCTGAGAAGCCTGGTGCCTGGCAAGTAGTGTGTTGCCAATTTATTCCTAGACTGAGTTTGGCTGTATGTTCTTTACAGACCTTTATAAGTTCCCTGTTTTTACTTCTTTCTGAGTGGTCTGGGGTTCTCCAGGAGCACAGTATGACAGAATTGGTTAGAGGACACACATGGTTTCATGTGAGGTGGTCAGTCACAGCACATCATTGGGACAATGTTACTCTATATTCTCACATGGCTTTGATCCTTATAAGGAGGACATGGTCTGGTTTGTATGATGCAGAGGTTTGTAGTTCTAGAATGAAATGAGCAGATAATGGAAGACACACAGAGACCAGAGTTGCTTTTGGGTTCCATAGGACAAAGGCTAGATAGTATTTAGACAGAAGCCTAAAGGC
>PVHP010009465.1:0-50347 GCA_004024765.1 Zapus hudsonius | reverse complement strand
GGAGACAAAATTTAGACTATATTTGTTTCTCTGCTTTAATATTGAATGTCATAATATGGATGAATAGCAATCCAATTGGAAATACTGGGGTGTCCTGTTCAGTACATTACTGGAGCTAATGACAATGAACTTGACATTCTAGCACCAGGTCTGAAACTTGAAGGGTACAGATTACACTCAATTTTCAGTGAATATTCTCCTTTTCCTCCCATACATAAAAACGTACTTGTGTTTTCCTTTGATGCAATTAACTTTGCCATAGAAATATGAAATTCATTTTATTTCATATTTACTTCCACAAAACCATCTTTAAAAGATAGTGTTTCCAATATTGAAAAGTTCTTTTTGAGAATAATTGTAATTCTTGTTGGAAAAAGAGACAATCATTTTAGTTTAGCAGCAGTATACATAGATTTTATTTTCTTGAATTAACATTTCTCAAATATGGTCTCTATATTTCAATAATATTTTGAATTTTATATATATATAATTGATATATAAGAAAGAAATTCTGTAAGAAAATACAATGTTTAAAACTTTAATGATAACTAAAACATTTGTTCAATAGGGTAGATGTCTTATTTTCTGGGTAGATAGTCATATTTACTGGAAACATTATAGTATATAGACCAAATTTATTTCACTGTTAACTGCTAAACTTCTCTTTTTTCATCTATATTTATCACAAGTTAGAACATGTACAATTGGAATGCTTCCAGTTAAATATTTTTGTTCCAAAAATAGCATATACCCAATGCACACATTTTCACTGGAAACTCAAAGAACAAAGACTTAATCTATAAATACTGGTTATCTTCCAAAGTCCATCACCTTGCTTTATTCTGTTTCTAAGCAGTAGTAAAATAGTTTTGTTTACTGTATGTGAGTCACACTAATATACATTAAATAAAGGTCTTTGATGATCTGCCAATCCTTAGTACCATAGCTCCTAAAGTTCAACTTCATTTCTTTCCAACTTTCCCTGATCTTTTATCAGTGTAACAATAATATCTGCATTTTCTGAATTAAATGCTCCGTGTTCTGGTTTGCTTTGCCTCCCTATATACAGTGAATGACCCTTTACTAGTCGTTCAGAGACAGATTCAGTGTTACCTTCAGAAGCCTTCTTTAACCTCTGCAGTCACTAAAAACAATCATTCTAGCTGGGCGTGGTGGCCCACACCTTTAATCCCAGCACTTGGGAAGCAGAGGTAGGAGGATCGCTGTGAGTTCAAGGCCAGCCTGAGACTACATAGTGAATTCCAGGTCAGCCTGGGCTAGAGCAAGACCCTACCTCGAAAAACCAAAAACCAAACCAAACCAAAACAAAACAAAACAAAAAATACCCAATCATTCTTTCTCTCTGAGCTAGTATAAGCTGATGTTACTTTTAGAACACTTAGTGCCCTATGCTTGTTGTTATATGACTCTAATTAAACTGAGGAAAAGACATAGCTTTCTATTTAACTTCCTCAGAAACTATCCTGAGGTCTACTCTATATATATGCTAATGAATATTTGTTGACTTAATTAAGGATAAACATTCAAAAGAAGAAATGCATACCTGCGTTTTATGTCTTCTTTAAAGTGGAGACAACATATAATGGGTTGCTTCATGATGAACTTAAATGAATTTGCTGTCCTCTATCCTCTCAAAGCATAACAAAACAGAAGTTAATTAATCTGCAGAAATATAGTGCATTTGCCTATACATGCACATGTGTGCATTCACAATTCACACATATTTTTGTTTTATAATCTTTCCTTAGCCTGTGAATATTGTGGATATGTGTATGTATGTGTGAGGGGATTGGAGAGGAGAGCTGAGATTATTCCTGAGGGCAATGATCAACTCATCTGTTAAATATAATAAGAGATTTAGGCTAAAGGGTAACGAAACTATGTTCAGAGAAAAATATGTAGATAGTTCAATTTTCATGATAATATTCTGCAATGAAGAACACATTGTTCTTCTCAAATATATTTCCATCTGGATGCAGTAGTTTAGAGAGAACAGAGAGTGTAAGGTTCTATATCCTTTAATTTGAAATAAATTCATTTAGTTATCTGTGAACACAATGTTTGTTACTATAAGAAGGAATTACATTGTATTAAGAAAATATAGACAAACATATAATTATTACTTAGATATAGGGGAGATTATCCAAATAATTAGCTTCATTACCAATTACATTAAACCCCAATTATAAGTCTCAAAATTAAAATATTAATCCTTTTTAGAATTGAATTTGCTTACAATGACTTTGAATTTAAGTGCAGTATAAGAGTATTTTTTAACTGGGAAATTAACTTCACAGTAAGTCTTAGAACAAATTGGATTTCGGGATCTTCTACCACTCAAGTTTAAATTTGCAGTTAAAAGCCTTTCCAAAGGTTTCCTAAGAAAATACCTTTTTAATGAATCAAGTTCAACTCAAACTTTCCCACCTACACAGGTGAAATCATAAGGCTCAGTTTTTAATTAAGTGGGTTCAGAATCTCTATACCATAGTCTCCCTGTCATATTTTGTGGTCTTTCACTTTAATATGTGGGTCAGCAAATTTGATAATGGGAAACCTTAAAAATCTGAAGATACTGCTTCAAAAGTCAAAAATAGCTCTAAATGAAAGGACCAAAGGGTTTATTAAAAGAAAGTATAAAAACTGGAATTTTGGCAGAATATCATTCAAAAATTCATATATATATATATATATATATATATTCTCTATGTTTCTGATATAGAGGATTGAGTTTTTTAAAAAATACAATAAAGTAATATTTGTCCTCCTTGATTGTCTATTTTATGTATAAATAAAATTATTCAATAAATTTGTGAAAAAGATGGCATATTCTGTGGAATTAATTATTTGAAAAAAATTAAGCTAGGGTCCTTGTTGAAAAATACTGAGGAGGAGGAATTATTATTAAATAGAAAGATATAAGAGCAATATCAAACTATCTGATAAAGTATTGTTTTGAAGAAAAGCATTCAAGACAGTGTCAGCAATACAAAGGCTCTGAGGGTGAGCATGAGTATAATATATTGTCAAAAACAGAAATTTAAAAATAACCCAGAATTGTGATTACAAAAGAGGAGAGAGGAATATATGTACGTTTTATAGCATGGAAGACCTGTAATGCATTTCTCTTTTTTTTAATATATTGAATTAAACTATGTGCATCTAAATTTATATACTGCCAAATATTTAATAAATGAATACTAAAGTGTATTCATAATTGGAAGACATGCTCTTCATCATCCAAAGTGGACTGAAGACAAAGTACAACCAAGAGGAAAGTTTATATGAACACAAAGAGAATCTTCCACCCAGGCAACCTAATGATACAACTCTAGGAAAATGGAGAAGCAAAAATGATCCAAAGTATCAGAAGAAGACAAAATCAGACAAGAAATAAGCAATACTGAGGGGATGGATCATTGGTTAAAGGTGGTTGTTTGTAAGCCTGACGGCCTGTTTGATCCCAGCAACCAATAAAAAAGTGAATGAAAAGTGGTGACCGTGTCTGTGATCCCAGTAAAGGAAGGTGAAGCCAGGAAAAAGAAAAGCACAGGTCTGATGGCTACAATGTAATATTTTATAAAAAAAATTAAAGCATTAAACACTGGTTTTTCTCAGGCAATTCAAAAAACCTGAAATGAAGGAAAATATTGTAACCTACAGGGCAAGTATATTTTAACAAAAAAAATCAAACGAAAACAATAAAAATTAAACAAGACCAATATACTTGACAAACATAGATGTAAAAATTCTCAGTAACATATTAGCAAACCAAATCTAAATGAAGATCAGCATGTCCTAGCCTGTGACCACTCACAATTTATCTCAGAGATACAAGGCTGATTTGATACCCAAATTGGTAATTGTGAGCTATAACAGTAATAGAATGAAGGATAAAAATATAAGCATATAATAAATGGAATAAGATCATGTAAAAATAGATGTAAATACAGCTCAAGGTAAAATTCAATAAAATTCATGGCATAAAATAAAAACCTTCTTACCAGATTAGGGACAGAAGAAATGTACCTCAAAAGAAAGAAAATATAATTCAAGTTTATAAGTAACATCATACTCTATGGTGAAAAGTTTAAAACTTTAATTTTCAGATTAGGAACATGACAAGGACCCGCTCTACTAAAATGAATACTGAAAGGCCTAGTCAGTGCTATTAGGAAAGGAAGAAAAAGATGAAAAATATGTAACCTGGAGAGAAAGAACTTAATTGCAGTTAAATGGCATGTTCTTAAAAATAAAATACCATAATCATTCCCTATAAAATATATAGAATTTCCAAATGAATTCAGAAAAGTTACATGTACAAAATTCATTTAAAAAGTAGCTGGGCCTGCGAGATGGCTGAAAGGTTTGCTTATTTGCAAAGCCTGTCTGCCAAGAGTTTAATTCCCAGGCCATGTATGTAAAATGAGATTTAAAAAAGTGGGACAAGCATCAGGCATTCATTTTCAGGACAATAGAGAGTGGTGTGTACTCACACACATGTTCAAGTAAATATTTAAAAAATAAAAATAGCACTTTATAGATTGACAATAAACTCTGGGAAATAGAAATTAAGAAAGCAATGACTTTCACAATAGCTAAAAGTAGAATATCTTAGGATAAATTTAATAAATTATATGAATTATCTCATAAGTGTAAATTTAAAAACCCCTGATGATAAAATATACTACAAAGCCAAACAGCCACCCAGCAATAAGACCTAATTCATGGGCCAATGAAACAAAAGGCAAAACCAAAATTTATCCAAACATTGATAGTCAACTAATTTTCAAGAAAAATGTCCAAAGCATACATTGGAGAGAGGAAAGTCTTTGTAGTAAGTGTAACTGGCAAAATTGATATCAACATAAAAAGAATGAACCTGGATTTATATACATCACCAGTTGCAAAATTCAACTCAAAATAGATCATGGACCTATTACTAACCTGAAACTGTGAATCACCAAGAAGAAAACCTGAGAAAATATTTTAAAAGATCATCATAGATAGTGATTTTAATAAACACACTAAAATTGGGGCTGAAGAGATGCTGTGAATATTTGAGGAGATGATTTTCATAGTCATTATTCATTTAAAACACCAGACCTTGTCGGGCATACCTGTAACCACACCTCCAAGCAGGGCAGAGACAGACAAGTCAGTAGGATGGACTTTAGCCAGTTGATGGAAAAACAGTGATCTCCAAGTTCAGAGAATCTGTCTCAAGGAAATAAGGAAGAAGCACAATTGAGAAAGACCCTGGACACATTCCTCTGGCCTCTGCATGTGTGCATCCAATCCCCATATATTACACATAGACACAAAACCTATAACTTCTTTAGGTGTGGATACAACTCCACTAACTGCACACAGACAAATACAAAAACCCCTGAACTCTCTATGTGGGCATACATCCCCCTATATACCACACCTAGACACCCACAAAACCCCTCAAATGTAGATAACAGAAGAAAAGTTGGAAAATAAGATTGGAATTAAATTGAGAATCTCCCTCTCTACACAAGAACTATCAAGACTGATGAGACAAGGGAAGGAATGGAAGAATGTTTTCAAACTTTTCATCTGACAAGAGACTATCTAGAATATGTAAGAAACTCAGATGACAAAAAAATAATTCAGGGCTAAAGAGAAGGCTTGCCTAATGACCTGGGTCCAGTTCCCCAGTATCCATGTAAAACCAGATGCACAGTGTGGTACATGCATCTTGGGTTCAATTTTCAGTGGCAAGAAGCCCTGGCACACTCATTCTCTCTCTCTCTCTTCTCTCTCTCTTTCTCTCTCCTTATCTCTCTCTCCCTCTCTCTCTCTTCTCTGTCTCTTCACCATCTCTCTGCTTTCAAATAAATTAATTAAAATACATAATACAGACAAGACATGGGTAAATGAACAGAGGAGACATTTCTTAACTGAACACCAACAAGTGGCGTACCAATAGATGAAACAAAGTTCAACAACACTAATTTTCAGAGTAATGCAAAGTAAAAGCATAATGTGATATAGTTTTATAGTTAGAATCCTATTATTTAAAAACAAAACAAAAAACAAGAAATAATTGCTTCTGGACATTTGGAAAAATGAGAACTTGCAAAGATTGTTAGTGGGAATATGAATTAATATATTCACTTCAAAAACAGAATGGAAACAGTTTCCTCAAAATTAAAAAAAATAGCACATACATATGATACAACTACACTATTTCTAAAACATCCATACAATCCAGCATATAGCATTTATAGCGTTTCTGGGAACATATCCAAACAAAACGAAATCAGTATATTTGATGCACCTGCTGTCCCATACTAGTTTCTGCTTTAATAGCCACGGTATGAAATCCGGGAAAATCCGGGGAGGTGACCATCACTGCATGGACACAAGAGGGAAGTGCAGCACTAACACACAACAGAACGCTCTCCAGCCATAAAAGGAATGAAATCTTTAATTTGAGATAAAATGGGTAAAGTTGAAGAATATTTTCCCACACAGAAATTCAAGGACTCACATCTTGTTTTATGTGAAAACTTTTAAAGTCCAATTTCTTATAGGTTAAGAGGACAAAGGCTATCACCAAAGTCTGCAGAGTTGGAAAGAGGATGGCATGAACAGAGTTCAATCATGGTTTACTAGAATACAGTTAGGTAGGTCATTTATCTAGTGACATCAGATGTCACTAAATATGGGAACAAATTATGTCTGACTAAAGACAAGAACTATGGAGATGGAACAGCTTGGTTTGATGCAATTAGGTGATAGTATGTAGTATCATTGGAGAATAAGAAAGACTACAAACATGAGACTAGCACATTCTAATAACAATAAATACTCTTTGCTGACAACCTAGCGTCTTATACACTTTAACCAAGGCATTGAACTCTTCCTCCTCCCTACCCTCTAAAGTTTACCTTTCAGAGGATGTTTACGCTTTTATAATGACATGCTTAGCTGACTCATGGTCACTGTTGAAACGTGGTGAAGTAAGATTCCATCTGATCCAAAGGTCACCCTCACTAATGAGGGTGAGAGTGATAAATATAAATCCAAATGAACATGTTTGCAAAAACTCAAGCTTGTGCTGGATGTGACAAATCAAGAATTAAATGGTAGGTTTAGAAAATTAGTGGCATTAAATCAAGGAAGTGGGCCTGGCCTATGATTTAAAAGGAAATAACACTGGGCAGCAATTAAGGGGAAGGAAGTTGTTTGGTACATTTAGGATCAGCTGGATGAAGGCTAACAGATGGTGGAGAGAGTATTGAACAGAGAAAAAAAGATAGACAAACTGTGCTACAATGAGAAAATCTGGTCAAAAGTTGGAGGCTTATTCAAACCTTTATATCGTAAAGGTGTTACTTTGAATTGAATAATTCAAAGCATTGTTAAATGCTTTGATTAGTGACATTAAAGCATAATTTTATGGAACACTTTATGTTGTTTCAAGCTTAATTTGATAAATTATAGTCTTCTAATAAAGCTGTAAAATTATGACATTTGTATATATAAGTCCACATAAAACCCTATTCTATTGTCTAATCTTTAATTTTTTACATTATTTTAATGTTTTTACTTGTTTTCCTAAAAGAGAAATAACTGTTGTTATATATGATTATATAAGTAGGATATGTTTATTGTAAAAGGGAATCATAGAATAAGGGAAATATTTGAATCAAAAGTAAAAATCGCCCAAAATCATACCATAGATGATAACTCATTATATCAAAGCATAAAAGATTGAGGACAGTTCTGTGTATACATATGATAGTTTAATTTACAACTGGCAGTTGATTCAAGTTATTTTCTTTATTTTTGGTATTCTATTCATCTTAAAATTGCATTACTTGCCTCAAAACTACGTAAAATAATTTTTTTTTAATCTATAGAAATTATTTCTTACAGAAACCGTTTGGTTGTCAGAAAGCTCTTGAGTGAAGTAGGATTTCAAAGCTAAGAAACAAAAGCATTTATGTGTTTATCTAGTAACTAAGTGATTACATTGATGCATGACCATTAGACCCTCAGTTATAACTCAATTTACCATTTAGTCAAAATGAATGTTTTCATTGTAGAAGAGAGATACAGATCATGGCAAGTGAACAATTTGTTTCTAGACAAAATGCCTATTGTGTTGCCTATTCTTTGTGGTGATAAGATAAACCATATTAAAGATGCTTTCAAGGTTGGAGAGAGTGTTTGATGCAAAAGCATGAGGGCCCAAGATAGAATGAGTTCAATCCCCAGGAACAGTGACCAAGTAAAAACTGAGTATGACACGCATGTCTGTAACCCCACTCCTGTGGGGATCAAAGATCAGAGAATAACTGAAGTTTGATGGTCAGCCAGTCTGTCCCAAACAGCAGCTCTGGGTACAGTGGGAGGCTGTCTCCAAGAAATAACATGGAAAAGTGATGGAGGAAAATGAGACATTCTCTTGTGGCCTCCACACATGTTTTTAAGAAATCTATGCATTCATATATTACACAAACACACACACAAGATGCTAGTAAGCCATATTAAAGAGAGATATGACTTCTGTATTGGACATTAATTGATTAAGCTAATTAAGATTAGAAAATTGAAATCTGTCATAACATAAGCATGAGGAAAGGTGAATGGAAAGAGAGAATCCTATACTCATTCATCCGCTAACATTGATCGAGTGCATATCACATGCCTTTCACCTGGCTGTGATTGGGATAAGGTAATGAAGAAAACGATGTCTATTTCTACATGACCGCTATCTAATGAGGAAGGACACAAGCAGATAAATGCTTAATGATCAATGTTGAAATTTTACTGGAAAACCTGTGAGGACATTTGTATTATTCTGAGTGGTGAGAGTGAGACAACGGAGCTCCTATATACAAAGCTGTAACAACTGAATGGATAAGTGTAACCAATACATGGTAATAGACATAGAAACAAGGCCCAAAATGACCCAGAATATTACACTGCTATGATTTCCTATATGATTTTCAATGGAGTAATCACTTAAAATTCAGGCAGATAACATTGTGTTCAATGTCGGATAGAGACAATACCAGTTGAAATAGCACAATATAAGAAACACAGATATTATTCTCTAGGGGCTCAAATTACTCCAGCCCTAGTTATTTGCAATTTTTGAGAATATTCCCAGTTCCAATATTTTGTATTTAAAATATGCAATCTGGATGTATTGAGCTTGTATGTAGTAGAAAAGCAATCTTGGCAAGTTATAAATAAAAGCTGACTAAAAATAAAACGGAAAACATTATCTTTGATTCCACTATATTATCTGTTAAATTTGTTTTAATATCAGTATTATCTGTTTCTTTGTAAACTCCAAATAGCTCCATCTTCCAAAAACTGTCTCATGTATAGCCTTTCATAGTAATTGAATGCTGCATTTTTAGATACAAAATTTCATCTAGTCTAAAAGTTTTATTCTAAGTACAAAATTAAAATGCCTAATATCTATGAGAATGTTTCTGTGAATTCGTGAAATATCATACATTAGGTGGGAAAATTTTCTTACAATGTTTGAAATACATATAGCTTTCCTATCACTTGATTTATTAAAATATCAAGAAATAATTCAGCAATCACCACTTAGAAAAGTTGGTTTTAAATACTATATCAATCCAAATAAATGAGAAAATATTTATAATATAAGTCAATTAAAAACAGCTAATTTTCATGATTATAGTCAAGTAAATTTATTTTATATTTCCTAAAAATCAATTGTTTAATCTTAAAACTACATTTGCTGATAGCTTAGAAATGTAAAAAAAATATGTAATTTGATACCAGATTCTGAAAACATTAAACAATGCAGATTGTATTTAGGTTATCTTTCTATTTTCATTTATCTTTATCTCTAGAAATAATAAGAATGAATAAAATGACAAAGCTTTGTATTGGGTGGGGGCTTCTATATTCTGTATAGATACTTCTATATTCTGTGTAGAATAAGAATGAGTTAATAGTTTTAGTTATTTTTCATAGAAGACATGAAATAAGATACTGCCACATCATCACATGATGTATAAATTATTTATTCAAGAATAATACACATGGCAGAATTTTATGTGTTCATAGATGTTTACTTTTTTAAAATTAATATAACCTTTATAAATAACAGCTAATGTAACAGAAATGGGTATACTCATGTGAGGAACTTGTAGGTGATTCCTAATTCACAACCCAGTTCTAGATTTTTCCTTATGACAACATCTTTCTGTCAGAATGCCTGTACTTGTGATTGAGGTAGAAGACAGCTTCATCTTACTCAGGTTTAGAGGTACAGATAGAAGGCAATAATATCTTTCATAGGCTGGCCTGTTGTTCTGTGGAACTTAGGTGACCCCACATGAAAACAGGTTGAAGGTGATTACATAACTTGTCCATGACCAAAACCCAACAAATGCAGGAGGTAGACTTGCCGCTTACATCTGTCTGTTGTCTATGAAGCTACTCTTTTCTCAAAAACTGCTGAACAGGTAGGAAAATTCCTTTTCATATAGAAGTACAGCAAGGGAAAGCCAATCTTGCTGACCAAGTAGCCTGAGATAGTGATGGTCCTCCTACCTCTGCCTAAAAAGAACCCTTTCCCTGAGATACTTCAGGATGTGTGCAGACTTCAGGCAATCAGGGGAACTCAGAGTGCATCTGGGTGCTGATTTCTTCTTAGGTTGACCTTTTATTTTTAAAGCATATCTGGAGACCGAAGAGGAGGCTAAGAGCACCTCATATGCTTTCATATACAAAGAAGCTGAGGAAGGATGAAGAAATAAGTAGTAAAGCCATCTTGCTCTTGCTTATCAATTTAGTGTCCATTTGAGAAGAAAAGAAAACATCAATTAAGCACATAAACAAAAACAGTGCTCTTTTTATCCTTGTTACATTTACTAAATAACTAAGTTGATTTGTTGAATCATAGGAGAAGTGGCCTATGGAACTAGCCAGCAGCCAGCCCCTATCAGCACTGAAAACAAAAAAGACCTAGAGTTCCAGGCACAAATTCAGTAGAAGACACATGCTGGGCTGGCTTCCAGGATCCTTCATCTCTGAAGTAAAGTAATTTCATGAGGACAATTATATATTCATGAACTTTTAAACTAGGACACAGAGGTAGCGAAGGAATGACAGACATCCCAGTGCCCAAACCTACCAATCCAAGATACTCATCAGCACACATCAAAAAGTTGATTTTACAGTATTTGCTTTCTTACTAACGATAATCATTTTGAATTGAGGAGAAAGGCAAGCTTAAATTTTAACCTGAAACTTAAGTGTTAAATTCCCTGTTTGATAAGAAATTCTTTCACTTGCAATAAGATGTCATTATAAATCCTATCTAAAAATAATATGTGACTATAAGACGCATTCATCAGTTATTTTTTTCCTCTTTCATCACATAATTGCCTGATTTCCCATAAATATGCTAAGAAGGAATAGAATAGATTAGTTGAGCTCAATTTACTTCTCTGGACAAGATCTGAGCAATTAAAGAGATCGATTCTATTTATAATAGTTTCTGATTTCAACATTCCCCAGGTTAGAATATCTTTCTCTGTTCTATTCACAATATAAAGTCCCACATATCACAGTACTAATTAGGAAACTTTCTTTGCAATTCCCTAACTGTGCATATTCCCCCCCATTGTCATATCATTGAATAAAGTGAGATACTTAAAAAGCTGCCTTAAAGATAAAGAAATTAACAATATGCCCACACGGTAAAAGTGATCTGCTGAAACATCATGGTTGGTGTTGTGCTATGAGAAACCAAATCAAAGCAGACGACTTTGAACTGTTTTCAACTTGTGCATATCAAGTGAAATGTCTACTTGCTCCATATGTTGTTTATTCTGAGATGTGAAGCATATTTTATATTAAACATCTGCCTGTATATTGCTTCCATAACCACATGCATGTGATGAAAAAAATCACAAACCTTACTGGAAGGATTTCATGACCTTAAAATACACAATATAATGACACTTCCTTTAGACTGACAATGAGGCAAGCCTTCAGGTTTTATATAATTTTCAGAGTGCTTATCTTGCCACAATCCATGGTTGTACTTCATATCTGTGCCAGAAGTATGATTGACTGCAACTAATAAAACCAGGGAGAAACTCGAGCTTTGTTTTTGCCTTTTTTTATTTAAATATTATCTTTGAATATTTAAAAATCCTTCAAATTTTCCCTTTAAGTAAAAGTAATTTTCAGCCTCTCGTATCTATGACCTTTTTTACTGACTTCAATATGTTCTTCAAACAATATCCTCAGTAATATTTATAAACTTCTCTTGTTTTTAAAAAAGTTAGTCATCTTTCCTCAAGGGTACCCAGGACCATCTAACTTTTCATATTTTGGTTCACATTGATTCCTCTATTTTGCCTGCTGCCTCCCTACACCTAAGAAAAGCACTATGAACCTGTTCAGAGGGTGTAGTAGGCTTTTTCTGAAACTTTGGCTTCAAACACTTATCAACTGAGAGCCAATGATGATGCTCCTTTTGGTGTACTCCTACAGCATAATTAACCTCTTTTGGAAGAGATTTCTATGATCTTTAGAACTATTTTAACAGTTACCTACTGTTACACTAGCATACTTGTGATTTTTATCTTTACACAGATAGTTACTCTGACAGCAGCCACCTTGTATAATTTATTATAGCATTGCTACTTGTTCCAGTCTTTTGTTCATTTGTTAATTTGACTTCATAACATAAGAATGCACCTCTCACATTTGGAGAATAAAAGTAATCTTTTAAACTTAGTTTGAGTCAGTATCAAGTTTCTATAATTGGCCAAGATTTTTTTTCTATTAAAGAAGTGCTATTTGTAAACACTAATAATTTAAAATTCACACACACACACACACACACACACACACACACACACACGTACACAAACAGAAACATAGTCTTTTTTTTCCCCTGAAGGTTTGACACAACATTCTTATCAGCAACCACTAATATTAAACTTAAGTGAACAATTGAGGGAAACATTTCTCAGGCCATTCCTCCACCACTGATAAAGTCTGTAGTGGCAGGTACAGGATAATATTCACATAGTTTTCTGGGAAGACTTGGTGAGTGCCCACATCAGCAGCCTTCCTCTCTAGTGCACTGCTGTTACCCACACCAACTGTCTGTGTCATATCACAAAACCAAAATGAACCATGGTAAAATAGTCAGAAAAGCTCTGAATAGGCATGGACCCACATCAACAATACAGCATTACCTGATTTAGGATTTGGGATTATCTTCCAGTTTCTTATCACAACTGCCATTAATTTGTTTCAGTTCAGTTAACATACAATGCGAGCTCTGACAAGAGATGGCCAACACTAACATTCTGGAGAGTTCAGGACAATACATGAGTAAGGAAGAATGTCATTTATTCAGCATATTATTATTGCTGTCATTACCAATAGTTCCACAATGAACATCAACGTCAGACACATTTCTGACATTGAAAACTACTCTGTCCCTCAGAAGAACTTCACTCAAAGTTTTATGGTATTTTTCCACAGATTTCTCTATTTGGACCTCAGGGACAGTTCTTCTGCCTCAGCCTTCTTGATACTGAAATTACATTTGTGTGCCATAGTGCATGTTTTTTACATTGGGGTTTATGTTCTTCATGATCATTTCTTGGAGGCAGGTATGATGTAAATGAGAAAAAGGACAAAGGGAAGCTATGAGGAATATTGTAACATATGCAATCCAGATCCTCATTAGAGACAGTCTTCTTTCTATATCAGGACAATGGATTTACTCTAAAGCCAGCTGAATGTGCTCACACCTTTGCAGCAAGAGTGAGAAAAGGTAAGTTAGTTGACTGGTGAGGAGGAAAGAACGAGGTATATGAAGAATGAGAAGATAGTGGGCAGTGGGTACAGCTAAAAGGTAGGGTGTTTTCCTAACGTGTGTGAAGCCCTGGGTTCTTGCCACACACACAGTATACCTATATAAGATAAATATTTGGAAAAAAGGAGAGAAGGGGGAAAAGGGGATGAGAAGGGAGGAAATAGGGCCATCACTTTGAAACAGGAAACATTTATTAGAGAAATATGACTGAAAAGAAGGTAAAATTAAAGCTGAAAAATGGATAGGACAGGAAAATAAAGCCAGCTGTTGTAATGAAGATGATCATATTAATCTTCCAGAGGACAGAAAACCAAAGTCCTAAAATCTTAGATATTGACATCTCCACATTAATGTTTGCTAGGCCAGTGAGTGTCAACACTGTTCCTTAGTGCAGTGATTTCTCATAGTTATTGTAAGCAGTTTGTTACAAAGATCAGGAAAGTGGTAGTGGCATTTGGTAAGTAATCCTTGGATAAGAGTCCCAGATGCTTCTAACCATTTTATAGTTCACATGCAACTCTGACTCTAGCCAAGAAATAGTTGGCCCAAAGTTTTAACAGTGCTGAAACTCAAGAATACTTAAAATTGGAAGAGGATTATGAAATTTATATTTTTGTGTGACAAAGTACTGTGATTTTAGTTAATGAAACTTACCCTGTTCAGTAAAGTCTGTAATCTAGAATCTTTTATTAGTTCCCAGTTGTATTAGATAATTATCCTGTTGCTGTGAAAAAAAATTACCTGATTGCAAGTCGAAAGGGTTTATTTTAGCCATTAGTTCCAGTGGATACAATCCATTCCAGTAGGAAAGCCATGACAGTTAGAATGTGAGGCACTGATGGGCATATTGCTGATTTTTTCAGGAAGCAGAGAGAGATTGAGAGTAGAGCTGGGCTAACAAACATTCAAATCTCAAGGCCCATCCCTAGTGAACCACTTCTATTGGGCTCCACCTCCCGAAGGTAACACAGGATTCCAAAGGTGCGCCAGGCAGCTGGGGAACAAATGTTCAAGCACTTGAGCCTAGTTGGATATATTTCATATTTATACCACAATGCTGGTAAAACATTTTTAAAACAATTTTGATTATTTATTCTGTCCTCAAAACATTTTGAAAATAAGAACAGTATGGCATTAAGAGCAAAATCAGGGCTGGAGAGATGGCTCAGCAGTTAAGGCACTTGATTCCAGTGCCTAAGGCCCCCAGTTTAATTCCCCAGGACCCACATAAGACAGACCCACAAGGTGGTGGCCCTGGTGCGCTCTCTCTCTCTCTCTCTCTCTCTCTCTCTCTCTCTCTCTCTCTCTCTCTCTCTGCTTGAAAATGAATAAATAAAATATTTTTTAAAAAAGAGCAAAAACAATGTTAAGAATAATGTGTGGAGTCCTAATCTGCACTCTCATTTTATGATAAATGGGGTATGTTCTGGACATAGAAGCATCCTCTGAGTAATGATGGTTGCCATGGTTTGGCTGTGTTCCAATGGCATCCAGGAGGAGCAGAAAAGTCTGGACTAGAACAGTTTGTAATGTCAAGGTCTAGGGAGAAAGAGTCATGAACAATGTTATAAATGTCCTCAAAGTCCAAATACAAATCCCTCTAATAAAATATTAGTGTTTTGGGAAACATTCCTTGGAGCAAGCTATTCTCTACTGGAATGAAAGGATCTATAATTCATATTTGCTTTTTCATGGGAGTGCAGGACTATGAATGAAGCTACTAGCTCAAGTGGAAAGAAACCAGAAAGCCCTATTATGCTGAGATAATAAATAGAGGCTTTCTTCAGGGAGTACCCAGAACCTGAGCTATGTAGTAAGCCAGGTAAAGAAGTTTAGAGAAAACATGCAGATAAGTGTGAAAACTGTCTAATAAATTCATTTAAGTTTAACAAGAGAAAAATTAAAACATACATGAATTTGACTGTCATAGTTAGCTACATACTGCTGGGATGAATCTCCAAATCAGGCACATTTAAGGAAGGAAAGTGTTTATTGAAGCTACAGATCCAGGGGAAGTTGCATAATGGCAAGAGGCTTTCCCCATTTTACAGGTCCAAGCAGAGAGAGAAACCCATCACCAACACCATATACACACTCACAAAATAGGCAGGGGTTGGGGGGGCACAGGAGATTTCTTTCCATTTTATATAGTGTTAGGGCCAGGTCTTGAAACACTATCTCAGACTTGTTGGCTTTCTGAGTCTCTGAGATTTCCTTCCTGCACTGCCCGCCCAGGAAGGGGTGTTCATTTCTAGCTTCCCTGAGCTTCCTTACTTCCTGCCGGCTACTGAGGGGGCTTCCCTCCTGTGAACAATATCAGAGACCCACCTATGATAATTACAAAGATCAAGTTATCAACAAAACCTAACCATCATAACTGATATGCTAAAACTATTTTATAAATAATATCCATTAAGTTGTATTCCATAAATTATTTTAACTTAAAACCATAGCACTACATATTCAACATAGAGCACTTGAAGATATATCTATTTTGTCTTTTAAAAATATTCAGAAATGTTAACTTCCTGTTATCAAATAGGATTATTTTATGCTTTGTAAATTAAGATTTTATTTTATTTGGTGTATGATTCTTAATGTGTGTGGATGCATGTGCATGTACATGTGTGTATATGAAAGCCAGAGGACAATCTCAGGTGTAACTCTTCCTGAACCATTCACCCAAAATTTTTTGAGACAGGATCTCTTCTCACGGGCCTGAAGTTTGCCAGATAGGCAAAACTGGCTGAACAGCAAGCCCCAGGGACTTGCCTGTCTCTACCTCCTCAGTGTTGAATTAAAAAGTCTATGTTCCCACACTCAGCTTTTTAACATTTTGTACATGGTTTCTGGGGATTGAACTAAGTTCCTTAAGCAGGCACATCAAGCACTTTTCCAAGTGAGGCATCTGCCCGGCCCTAGATTATAATTTTCAAAGAGTGTATAAAGAGCTCATTCTTTCTGTCTAGAACTAGATGGAATAGAAGTCTGGGATGAATATATTCAGAATCTCATTTTCTTCTTTCTTGGAGATACACAGTGCAAGTTTTTAACCTTAGCTACCCTACATGTAATAGCCCACAAAAGATTTGCTCTTACAATGAGTAAAGTATATTGATATGTTGCCATTTTCTCCAGAAAGTAATAATTATAATTCAATATATATTGCAATTCAGTTGGATTTTATATGTAAGCTAAATATGTATTGATTAAAAGTATATGAGTAGCTTAAGAAAATTCGAAATATTTCTATAAAAATTATACTTTGCACCACACTTAGAAGGAATCATAATATTCATGCAACTACCGACAGAGATTCATGAATCAAAATAGAATACTCTCATAAAGTGTTGAAAGAGAAATTAACATAGAATAAAAAAGAAAGTTATTGTACCTGGAGTTCCTTTGCAGTGGCTAGTGGCCCTGGCACATCCATTCTGGCCCTGGCATGCCAATTTTCTGTGTGTCTCTTCTATTTTGCTCTGCTTGCAAAGAAAGAAACAAAGAAATAAAGAAGGAAGGAAGGAAGGAAAGAAGGAAGGAAGGAAAGAAAGAAAGAAAGAAAGAAAGAAAGAAAGAAAGAAGAAAGAAAGAAAGAAAGAAAGAAAGAAAGAAAGAAAGAAAGAAAGAAAGAAAGAAAGGAGGGAGGGAGGTAAGTAGGGAGGGAAGATGAGATAATTTAAAATAGCAATTTATATCTTTATAACAATGAACCAACTTAAAACTTCTAAAGCAAACTTTGTGAAACTAAAAATTGATCATTCACATACACAAAAAGTATTCTTCTATATCACAAAATTAAATGGGTTAAGATACTTTCTCAAAAAAGCCATTAAGAGATTACATGTTCCTGTATGTGCATGTCTGTGAATGGGACAGAGTTTATCATTGGCCCAAACACACCAATTAGGCCAGACAAGCTGATCATTGAGCCCCAGGAATCCTCTTGCCACAGCTTCCTATTGCTGGGATTATAGAAGTGCACAATTACAGTGACAGTTTTATGTGGGAACTGGAGACCAAAATCAAGTCCTTAAGCCTGAGGGGTAATTACTAACAAATTAAGCTATCTCCTCAGTCCCAGAGGTTACTATTTGTAAGAAATATTAATATTCAAGAGAAAAGCAACTCCAATTTCTCCAAAAGAAAATACAGGGCTGGAGAGATTGCTCAGTGGTTAAAGTGTTTCCCTGCAAAGCAGAAGGCCCCATGATTGATTCCCCATTACCCACCTAAAGCCAGATGCACAAGGTTGCACATGCATCTGGAGTTTGTTTGCAGTGGCTAGAGGCCTTGGCACACCCATTTTCTCTCTCTATCTCTCTCTGTCTCTCTCTCCTCTCTGTCTGTCTACATTTCTCTCTCTAATATAAATTATATATATATATATATATATATATATATATATATATATATATATATATATATAATCAGCATTTGAAAGAGAAAACCAAAAAATCTAATGAGCAGATATTGAGATGTTCAAAAGATTTTTAATTCTAAATGTGTAAATTAAAATAAGCCTAAAACATCTACTAGATTGAGGAACATCAGTAGGCTAAATGTTGCCAAATATTTAGAAATGTACAAAAGGGAAACTATAGCATGCAAATTTGGTTAATGTAGCCATTGTGAAGAACAAGCCTTCTGTATTCACTTGAATTACAAGCAAAATCTAAAACATAACAACTGTAATTCTGAGAAGGTATGCTAAATAATGTCCACTGAGTTCTATAAGGGATCAGGCACCATCTATTATTTTATAGCATCGTTTATGGAGCTGAAGGGAGTGGGAGAAAAAATAAAAGTTTATCACTGTGAGGCTAGAAAAGCAAAACTGTGTTGTATTCATATTTGAATCTATTGCACAACAGTGGCGACATGGCCACACAGATGGATCTTAAAACAATATTGCTGATGGGTAAAAGAGGAGACATCAAGATACAGTGCATTACCACTTCATGAGATGAAAACATATGCCAACCAAAATGGGCATGCTTTCAGAACTCACACAGTAAGAAGATTCCAGTAAGCCTATTAGAATCTGTGCATTGATGATAGAGGGTAGGTTTTAAAGGGAGAGAATGACAAGACTAAAATGGCATAATGGGCTAACTACCTTTGTAAGATGAACAGAACCAGAAATGCAAGATTCCTGATATTCTTATATCCTGATGTGAGTTTATTTCAGTATTGTTTACAATGAGAAATAAACTAAAGTATAACTTTACATAATAGTCAGATATATGAAAGTAAGCAAGAAGAGGTTCATATACTAAAGCAAAAGTTGTTTAAAAAATTAAAATGGAATTGGTTCTGGAAAGACCCAAGCTTCATCTTTTACTTTTCATCACATATATACATATGTATTTATTTCATGTCTGTCCATGTCAATATTGCAGTTTCACAGATTTTGTTTCACTGAAATTAGTTTCATTTAGTAAAATCATTGATGCTTTCATACGAATATGACTCTTATCTGGATAATTGCCTAGTGTTGTCAAAGGGTATAATACCTGTACAAATGCAATCAAAATTATAATTTTACATGAGGAATGAATTTATCTTAACATCTCTAAAGATTTTTTTTTGAAATTTAATAATTAAATTAATTAAACAGACTTTTGGTGTACATATTACATGTTCTTCATATTTTAGCTGCCAGTATCACAGTGATGTATGTCAGAAACAGAATTGCTGACCTACTAACAGTAACCAAGTGGACTAAAATCATACTAGAATGATCAATATTATCAGAAGTATCAACCTAATCTAAGTAGAATATCTATGAATAAATAAATAAAGTAGATAGTGTACCTAATAGAAAACATTAGAAACATCTTGTGTATTATTAGAAAAAAATAAGAAAATTTAGCTTCACACTATTTGGAGATTCTAAGTTTAAAAGTGAAATAATGATGCATTAAAATCAACACCTGCCTCATGATGAGATTGACTTCCTGTGTACAATTGAAACCAATGACTCCTTATAACAGGATACTTAGGACCTGGGCTCTTGGAGATATTCCTTTGGCATTAGGTCTCCCCATAATCCTTGCCAAAATTTTATTAGAGTTGATTCACAGTCAAACAAACTTGTATCATGATCTTCTTTTTCCCTCCCTCCCTCCCTCTCTCCCTCCCTCCCTCCTGCAATGCAGTTGGGATTAGACCTATATCCCTCTGAGAGACCTCCCAACCTCTTTTACCTCTGTAGACCATTTGCTTTATAAGTGTCTCACCTTCTTGCTCAGCTAAATGACCCTTGCACTAGTTTTTCAGTGGACATCACTCTCTGTGTCCAATGCCAAGTCATAGAACCAAAAGTACAGGAATAGTAAAGGGAAATTTAGTTTAACACAAATTCTGGTTTAGAAGATATAATAAGAAATAAATGCCCATAAAATCTGGACTTCAGAAGTATGATACGATTTTTACAGTCACAAAAGAAAACCAGATAATTGAATGATTACCTATAACAACATTAAGCAAGCATTATAAGCCAACTAATTAGTAAATATTTTGCCATCTTCCAGTAATATGATAACATTAAGACTGTTATGTAACCCTTCAAAATGGATTAAATATTTCAACTCCTAGTCCTTAAATAGAACCTAACAATCAACAGATCGCTGTCCAACTTTGGTCCTTTGGGTACAGTGATTGGGTACAGTGCACCCCTGACCTACATGGTCACAAAGGTCAGACAGCACAGTTTATAAAAAGGATATTTAAAATGTTACTTGCAGAGAAGGGAACCCTCTGATACAAAAGCCTCCATTATCATTAAGAATTATGGGAAGGGTACTGTTCTGGATGCTGAATACTAGTCTATCCATGGTCACCTGTCACAAGGACTGATCCAGACGACCCATGGAGGAGGTTATCCAGCAGATTAGGGATGGGGGGCAGTGGGGAATTGGGGATAACAACTTATTGTTTCCCCACTAAATAATGTAAATTATGGACAATAAAAAATAAAGAATTATGGGAAAATCATACAGGAAGATATCCTCAGCAACTATTAGAAACACAGGTGCCTTTAAGACTATCAATGTTTTTATCTCTATCCTTTGAAGATAAGTTGATTTCTGAGAGTACACATAAACATATTCAGATGTGGATGTGTAAGGTTATCTCTTTCTGGAAGTATAACCTCCTGTACTCAATAAGCATTACATGCATGACATAGCTTAGTTAAATACCAGTTTTGTGTGTAGAATTTTCATACACTCTAAGAATATATTTTTTTTCTATTTTACCTAAGTGAATTAGGGTTAATATGTATTTTAATAAAAGAGATCTTTGAAACAAATTCCTAACAGAAAACGGCAATTTTTACCTTGGTGTATTTTAAAATGCATGCCTGAAAGGTTTACTGAGGTATAAAAGTACATAAAAGCTTTATTGTTGTTTTATTAAAGGACTAGATGTGTAAAAACTAAGTGATTTTCCTGGTGCTGCTCTATAAATAATGTTACTCCAATGTTATAAATGATCTCAATTTCTTTCTGATCTAGCTTCTCGGTCTAGTTACAGCACAGTATAATGCATTGACATAAGCACACCCTGGGTTCTGATCCAGTCTCAGACTCTAAAAAGTCTTTGCCAAATTAATGGAGAACAAACACAGGAGATCATGTCATTGTTTTTATTGCCTTAAAATTCTCCACTCCTGTTTCCACTTGGATCTCTGGAAATTATGCCTTTGAGAATATTTCCTTGGACCTTACATTGCCTGAGCAAAGGTTATTTAGAATGGAATTTGCCCAAAGAACTGATACATCCATTTGCATTTGATACATTAAACAATGCTTCTAAGAATGTGCATACACACACAAACTAAACTAAAATTTACCAATTCCGAAAAAATAGAAAATGAGCTTCAATAGAAAAGGTCTATAATCTAAAAAATGTGTTTTGAAAGCATATTCAAAATCTTACTAATCTTTACAAGACTGCTGTTTTAGTAAATACTTTTGTTTATGGAATCACAGTTTCAGAGGCAACACGTGTGTCATTTCACTTGCAAAGCTGTAATGAGATTCAGACCAACATTAAAGAGTGGCATATTTGTTCTCTGAAGGCTATTCCCCAGGCATGCCTACACCCAGCCTGGCTTCTATCTTTGCCATTGTTTGCACATTTTGTAAATATCACTTGAGTTTTTCTGTATCCTATCATAGACACCCAAGTTCTAAATGACCTCCCAAATCTACCAAATGACAAATGTAGCTGTAATATCTTGAAAGACACAGTCTCTGTTTTCATAAAAAGAATGCACATCTCTTTAGCAAAGGTCGTCTAAGCCCCATGTTCACAAAGGAGAGACATTTCTGCTGTCTGTTCCATCTTCGTTCTGACTGTGGGCTGCCTGCTGCCTACTTTGCATTTGGTTCCCTCACAGGCTTATTAATGTGGTCTAGAGGGAGCTTGTCAGAAATGGCAGACTGAATCAAGGGATTTTCCTTCAACGTCCAAATGACACACTGAAGCTAGAGAATTAAACAGATGACTAACCAGTGCCCTTTTGTTTGAAGAAGAAGGTGGGATTGCCAACTTTCAAACCAGAAACTGACATTTGGGTGGATTAAACCATCCGGCGATCATACTGCTAGCTTATAATCACTCCTGCTTTCTTCATCTCTGTGCCTCTGCAAGAGCCCTCTCGGATCTCAGAGTCATGTTTGTAGAAACCCTCAGCTGAGCTCTGGAGGTAAACATTTATCCACCAAGAAGCAGTGTTCTGACACTCACTGAGAAGAAGCGTTGACTTCTAGGTATTTAATTAAAACATTAAGGGGGAAAGCTTTCAAGTCAACATTCACAAGTACTTTGCTATAGCTGAGGGTTGCTGTAATTGTGTTTCCCTGCATCGCAACCCCCTTTCCCAGCCTCCTAGGAGAGTGGCAATAGCTTGAGGTTCACTTTGCTTCACGCTGTTAGTTGTGGCTTTGAGACTTTGCCCCATGCTGTCATTTTCCTGATTCTCTCAATCTGGTTGTTAGCTTTAATTTCTAAAATCAAGATTGGATGGCAACAAGGGGCTTTAATGAAGAGTGAAAAAGTCATTTGTTAAACAGCATTAAGAATTCTTATTTGCGCTGCTGTGTAATGTGGTCAAGCCAAGTGTGTTCTGCATTTATGAATCACCCAATTTCCTTTACAATATAATTAATGTTAATAAGGAAAAATCATTCTACAGTGACTAAATATATCAGAATAGATGTTGGCACCAGGTTATGTTCCTGGGGTGGCACCATTTTTACCATGAGGCCCTGAGAGAACTCACTATTGTAAGTTAGGACAGGGAGAACAAACCCCATACGGTCACTAGATTGGTAGTGAAGTTCGTATAAAAGACATCCTTAATTTTCTTTAAAAGTTGGACTTTTATTAGAAAAAAATAGTACAAGTGCTTGTAGTAATGCCATTTAGTGAAGCTTCTTGAACAGTAGCATTTCCAAAAGAACGTTTTTAAGCTACACTGTGCCTTGGACCATTGACTGTAATAAAGGCAGGTTGCTCGTGCAAGTCACTTCAATGGATCAAGTCAATTGAGGAGAGCTTTATTCTTCTTTCATAAAGTGTAAAGGTATGGGAAACACAAAACACCTTAAGCCAATCAAGATGTCTGCAACCAAGTGTTGCAAGAAATACAAAAGGAGTTACAGCATCTACTAAATTCATTTACATGCAGAATAAAATTAGCCCATTTATGGAGTTCATCATGTTCCAGTGAGTTAATTTCCCTTAAAGATAATAGGAATATGTTTGGACTCATTAACCGTAGTCCTTCTCTTTCTGGCTTTCCTTCTGCTGTTTGTGTCCCTGTCAGAATGGACCACTTAATGAAGTTCTGAAGTTTCTTTCCCATCAGGCTTTCATTGGTTTTGTGCTGTTCCCAGTTGTTAATGTGAGCCCACTGATGGCAACTGCTGCCTGACTGGTTTAGCATTCTGCCCTTTTGTCAGGGTCCCTTTCTACTTCTGTGCTATATTTTCCTCTGCCTTTGGGAGGTCTGTTTATTGTTAACTGGTACCTTTTATTGCTCGGTGTCAAGCCTACAAGTACTAACCATCTAAATCTCCAATAAGCATGACTCATTCCCCTCAGCATGATTGGGGTTTGTGGTTGTTGTTTGGCTCATCACTATCAGTACATTTGAAAGAAAATTATATAGTATATATTCTTCTAATATAATCCTCCTCCATGCTTTCCACTTAAAAGAGCACATAAGGAAGGACGATCTGTGATGTGATATTCGGTGAGAGAATCTCGCTCAACATTGTTTGATTGGTCATCCAGAAAAGTATATTTCACTATGGTTCAGTCTGTTCAAAGCAAGCCAGTCTAATAACTATCTGTCTTGATATCCATCTATACTTACTTATATATACTTATTTTAGGCTACTGAATTAACCCTTTTAAAATTTTAGTATAATTCAACAAATGCTGACCAAACATATACCATATGCAGACACCCATCTAAAAAAATACAACCATAACAATGAAGCCACTGTTTGTATATCTGCAAAAGTGATTATCCAATTTATTATAAAGATGTGACTACCGTAAATCTGGAATTGTCACTTTACTTGTAAACATAAAAAATATGATACAGTTTCAAGAAGGAATTTTAATTTTCCCAACTGCCTTTGAGCATTCATAAGGCCAGTTCTTTGTACTATCAGACATAGGATTACAGATCATTCAAGCAAGAGTGTACATATTGAGAGATTATGAAATGGATAAAGGCAATGAGTATAGCATAATATCTGTTCACTTGAATTGCTATACTCAAATTTCTGAGAAAACTGAAAATTCAAAATTCAAAATCTTCATGTCATCATGTCTCCAAGTCTCTACAGACATCAGATGTCTGACTCTTCAATTTTGAGACTATTTATGTAGAGTTAGTATCAGATTGTACAAATTAAGGTCATAGTCCCATGAGATTTGCCATATTTTTTAAATGCAGATTGAAATATACAAACACCCTCTGCCCTTGCAGCCACAAACACAAATCAGCAAGATCCATTACCTCTCCTCAGGTGCAAACATCAGATAGAAAGACTCACTCCTCAGGAGGACACTTTCACTATTACAGATTATACATGCTATAACTAGAAACATTCGACTTGATGAAATTGACAGAACAAGTTTGGGAAAGGGGCAAGGAGCTCCCACACTATTTCCAAGTATATCAGTGTGCTCAACAACCAACAATACCCTATCTAAACCCCAGTATGTTTAGGTCTTATGGAGACTTCATTGCATAGGAAGATTGATTAAATCCTTGGTCTTTAGCCCAATCTCTCATCATACTCTCCTCCCAGATATAAAGGTATGAGTCTGAAAGTTCAAACCCTCTGAGTAAATCTTGTTTTTCAGTGATATTTTCCCTTCCTGAAGTTTTTGATGAGTTCCAAAAGTTGTCAGTTCATGAAAAAACATATTCATAGCTCTAGACAGTTCAAAAGCTTTTAGGACTTGTGTTTTAGAAAATGGGACAGAGATAAAATATTTGCTTTCCATTATGTCATAGCATCTTAAGCTAATAAATGTCAATCCTCTGCAATGTAGGACAAACATTCAACTTAGCATACTTAATGACAACTGTTTAGACTTTTTTAAAAATATATATTTATTGTCCATAATGAGTTACATTATTTAGTGGGCAAACAATGAGTTGTTATTCCAAATTCCCCAATGTCCCCCCCATCCCCAATCAGCTGGATATCCTCCTCCGTGGGTCAGTCCTTGTGGCAGGGGACCATGGATAGCCTAGTACTCAGCCCTGTTCTCCAGGCCCAAGAGTGTTGTTACTGAGGGGGGCCATGCCTCTGGATCATCTCTCCCACCACAGCTCTCACAATCTTTCCGCCCCCTCTTCCGCTCAGTTCTCTGAGTCGTGGTGGGTGAGTATTAAGGCTGCTTTAATGTTGTGAGCTTAGGGTCTTTGTGTCGAAAATTTTTGGTTTCTGTCACACTGGCTTATCCTGTGTTGAATGGATGGCTGTGGCTATGGGTCCCTTGTTTGTCCGTCATTCTCTGGGGGGATTCCATATGGATCCTCCATGGTATGACTGTAGTGGCTCATCTCTTGCGAGAATCTCAGCTATCGGCCTACATTCCGTTGGTAAGGTTAGATGGGCCCCAGGTCTCTCGCTGCATCCTGAAAAATACAAACACAATCTCCATCAGAGAGTGAGATCAGTATAGGTTAACAAATATACACAATTCTGGATTACCTAGATTCTATTTTTAGTAGTCTCCCCATCAATCGCTCCCATAGTGCATCTTTTCTTGGGAGCCCAAGAGTACGGGTTCCAGTGATTATCGCACTGATTCCCCAGTTCCAGTCACAGGCTTTCTCCTCACTAAGTGGAATAATTGGCCGAATTTAAAAGCTGTAGATTGTCTCCCCCAGACCCAGGCTCCTCTATTGCACAAG
Source organism: Zapus hudsonius (assembly GCA_004024765.1). NCBI lineage: Eukaryota > Metazoa > Chordata > Mammalia > Rodentia > Dipodidae > Zapus > Zapus hudsonius. The sequence goes on along the minus strand of PVHP010009465.1, from coordinate 23,993 downwards.
TGCTCCTTTCTTGGTTGGCTGTTCTCTCCCAATAGGAGGTGTGGTCAGCCTACTCATGGCTGCAGTCTGTGTTTCATGCCAGTGGTCTCTGTTTACTCCAGTGTCATTGATCAACTTCCCATGGTAGCATTGCAATGCCTTCCAGCACTGCACTGACTACCATCTGGGGGCTGGATACCATTCCAGACCTTGAAGGGTCTCTCGATGCTGATCGATGATATTCTGTGTTTTTTTTTTTTTTTTCAGCAACAGGGCTTTACCTCAGGCCTGGGAATGGCATTCAAGGGCTTTGACATAATTCTGTCTTGTTTTTGGAACCTCATGGGTCACTTTGGTCAACAGCTCAGTAAGGGAAGGAACTGGTGGCTGGGACCAAGGATTGTCAGACTGATTAATTATTCACACGCTTAGACTCTCTCCCCTACTACTCATGGCCCCTCTTGCCAGTCGACACCCACTAGTTCTTTAATATTTTTAACAGTCAAACTTCTTTAAAAGGTATATTATGCTTGCTTTCTCCATTTCCCTACTTGATACACATTCCCAACCTAGTTTAACCTCTGCTCATCATCACTTCCTATATATACATACATACATACATACATACATATATATATGTATATATATATATATATATATATATATATATATATATATATATATATTAGTGGTGTCAAGAAAACCCTTGTCAGTTCTCACAATGTGGACAAAACTTGGAGAAAGTATGTCAAGCCATTATGAAATAAACCAGATACAAAAAGAAAATATTGCATGATATGTGTGAAGCACAAACAAATAATATTCAGAGATAGAAAATAAACATTGGTTACCAGTATTAGGTGTTATGGAAAGAGGTAGAAAGGACACATAATAGCAGCTATGAAGAACGGGTACCTAACGATCAATGCACAACTCTGAAGGCTGAGTCAACACAGTTGTATTTTACTAAGAATTTTTTATCACCTATAATCCAAGAGCAATATTTCTCAATTGCTGTGGAACATTAGACAGCTTATACAGACTTTTGAGAAAGTAATCTGATGTCACTTCCAGACACAGTGATGTTGTAAAGTTGAAGGGATACCCAAATCTATATAAATATACTTTTGTGTTTCCTAATTGAATCAGGGTACAGCTATGCTTGGTAAACATTGGAAAGGATGAGTAAATAGTTAAACCTGCTTCTTAAGTCCGCACACTAGTGTTTTAAAGGAAGATAGCCTTGCTTCTTAAGTACAAAGTAAATATTGTCAGTGAAAGGAAAGAGTCTAGACTGCTCAGATTTCCAAATAACCACCATCAGCAAATGAGACAAGTTCTGGTGTTTAATTTTACTCAACATCTAAGCAAGCATTGAGTCTAGTGTCTATGATGACAGCAAGTATGGAGCCCACCTAATTGGAAGTCTATGCAGTAGAAGGTCACTTCCATATAAAAAGATATAGAAATTAACTGATTTGTCCTTATGCCAACAAGTGAGCTTATGACTTTGATTCAAGAGATCATTACCTTTACACAAGGAAAGCTCATCCTATCTCTATGCATCAATGAAAAGAAAAATATTTTGGAGAACCGAAAAGTATCTCTTAGGACATAACCACATTGTCTTCATCTTTCTAACTCATATAACATGAATATTGGGAACTTTCATAAATATTTCAGCGGATTTAAGAATAATTTGATGCAAAATATTGACTTTTTTCAGCTACTCTGAACTCTGTCATTGTTAACACTGTCACTTTCAAATTTAAATGGGGATTTCCTATCTAATGTGTTCTTTTCTATGCAATATTGACACATCACATTTCTTGAAGAGTTAATTAACCCCCCAAAAAGTATAGATTGAAATGAGTCCACCATAATTGACATGTGCAATATAATATCCTAGGATATAACTTTGCACCAAATCAAGTAATTTCCCTATTATTTTGAACTACTATGGACTTTTAAACTAAAAAGAAATTATGAGTTATTTTGAATCTGATTTTCACGACAGCTCCCTAGGAATGACTTCAGGCCCTGTCATGTGACAATATCACCCTTTTTCCCTATTTATACAATGAATGCAAGAATGTATTAATGGTAATTGTCGTAGTCAGCTACACGCCGCTGGGATGAATCTACAAACCAGGTACAATTTTGGGGAGGAAAGCATTTATTGAGTAACAGACCCAGGGGAAGTTAAGGAAAAAGGCTGGCCCCCTTTCACAGAAGCAAGCAGAGAGAGAGAGAGACAGGCCCAGCACCTCCAAAGTCAGCCAGCAACTGTAACACTGTAATTCTCAAAAATGCAGTAATGCCAGACTGGTTTGGCTTTTCTTTTGCATATCTATCCCTAGTATTTCGCATCCAAATTAGAAAGGGCCAGACCCCAGGAGGCTAGGCCAAAGAGACACTTCCTCCAGCCAGAAGCCTGGAGACAATTAACAATTTAATTAACACGATTATAATAAATCCTATTGGGGGATATTATTCAAACTACCATACTAATATTCCTGAGAATCATATCAATCTTAATGTGGAATTTGAAAATTATTGAATGAAGAACTTCTAATGGTTTCTGACATGGTTCTGGATTAAAAATCTGATGATATGACTGTAAGTGTTAGAAGGAGAGCCATTCAACTGTTCCCACTTTTTTGGCTTCCTCTCCAGACTGCAGAGAACTGTGCTTTTACCAAAATGTGAAGAGCATTCACTCCAGAGAAAAAGGTGTAAGCTTATTCTTATCATCCAGCCTTCAAATATCTGAAATTCATGATGTGTAAGGACCTTAATTCTGGACACATTATATAAAATGTCTTTCTGTTATTTTTGTTTTACCTTTTTTTTCTGTCTTTTGCTTGATTGATGTAATTTCTTTATTTGAAATTACAAGAGAACTTTTTTTAAATTTACAGTGATATTTAATATATTAAATTGGTCAATAAAAATCAAAAAGTACCAATATCAAAAGCATAACAAGGTGTATATTTAAATATTGGTCATCTTTATTTAGTTTAGTTCAAGAAAGCACATAGGTGTACATGAAAGCATATACAAACACATATAACTATGTTCTTCAAAGGCTCCAAAAATATTCAAATTATTTGCATTTTCAGAATCATACTATATTTCTTTGTATCTTTTAATAGTAATTTGAAGTTCTATCATAGATTAGGTTTGCTAAACATTTGTCTCTTTCTAACACTTTCCTCTAAAGATCTTACTTTTAGGGCTTTGAAAATATATTCCTATGCTCCCAATGGCTATAAAGGGCTGAAAAGCATATCCCAGTGGAAACCCCTTTGCCTGATAGGAACTGCCTAAATGTTTAATGATATTAGCTCCCTGCAAATGGCATTCATTTCCTGTATATGCAAATTTTCTTAATGTGAACCCCCCATAACAGGTAGAATGTATAAAGTTAATGAAGCCATGTAATTACAATCACTATGGTGACTGCAGTCTCCTGAGAATAATAATGTGATAATATACATGAGTTTTGACTTTCTTTGGAAACAACAGCTTATAATTTGAAAACAGATAGTAAAATATTTTCATTATCTTCCTCTAACTCCTAAGGCAAAAGCAGGGACGAATATATTCTGTTCTTTATTAACTGAAAATGAAATGAAAAGAGAAAGGAAAATACAATGCCTCTATTTGTTTATTTTCAACATTCAAAGCCTTCATATGGCTTCTATTGTAAAGCCTTCTTTCCTTTAATGAGGAAAGGGGCCACTGAAGCTACTTTGTTTTTTTTTCTTAAAAAAACTGATCTTTTATGGTTATTTGCAACTGGTATTTCTTATTATTATACTAAAGTTACATAAAAATTCATTTTAAAACAGTTAAAACCAAGTAGTCCTTAAATGTTTTTCATTAATTTGTGAAGCCTGGGAATATGAGTTAGAACATGATCCTTAAAATGTCTTCTAGTATTCATTTATTTAGTTATAAGTATTTAGTATTTTGATGTGACAAAAAGCAATTAAAACACCTATCCAAAAGTGTGATCTTTCCTTAACAGCCCTGTTCCAAGGGATGGCTGCATCATATTCAGTCAAAGTTTAGATGAACGAATGGTAAAGTACATTTACGGCTTGGGAGGATTTTGTGGATATTATATACGATAATACCTAAATTATTTTCCCATTTTCTCATTTCTCTAAAAATGTCCCTAAAATATAATCTCTCTACTTCTATATCATCCAAGAGCATATTGTATTTAACACTCTCAATAATAACACAAAATAAAAGTGTAACTAAGACTTTTATAATATGTATGAATTTGGCCCACCCAATGCCTCCTTTTGCCAATTATTGGGTGGTTACATTTACATTAACTCCTGCTAATCCATTAAAAATTTTGTGGCTTTCTCAATCAAGAAACAGATTTAGGGCAAGAGTTGGTGGCAAACAAATATGGAGTGAGAATTCTGAGTTTCCAGGTTTCCCATGTAATATTATCTCAACAAAGAAAAAGTAATAATGTAAAACTCTGTGCAATTACAGTTTTAAATATTAACCATTTAAAACTATTTTGAAACCACTGTTTATTTTGTATATTTCAAATTAAATTTATATTAGAAATGGAACTAGACATGGTCAAGGACTGAAAATTATATATATTCTCTTTTGTTTTTAGAGCAGTTTTGCGCTCACCGAAAAATTGAGAAAAATATAATATTCTCCCTTTATAGTCTGATTAACTGTTGTTTCACATTATCCAGTTGTTGAAATCAACAAACCTACACAAACTTATTGTCATTCCAATTCCATGGTATCTCACTGTTGGTGTTTTAAATTCTATGGAATTAACAAATATACATTAGTACACGTCTCCCATTGTGGTGTCATATAGATGAATTTCACTTTGAAAATTATCTCTGCTTTGACTACTAATTATTCCTTCCCCCACTAACTCCTTAAAACACTTAATCTATTTAGAGGACCCCTACTTATGTCTTTTACAGAATATTACATAATCAGAATCACATAAATAATCTTTTCTTATTAGCTTTAACTTAATAATATACATTTAAGTTTCCTTCATGTGTGTTTATGACTCTCTTTGACATATTGCTTTAGAATTGAATGATACCAAAGGTTTGAATGTGCTATAATTTATTTAACCATTTCATAATGAAGTATATCTCAATCTCATATGGGTTTCCACAATTACAGATAATGATTCAATGAAGACTTATGCATAAGTTTTGGAGTGCATGAATAGGTTTGATTCACTTCAGTAAGTATCAAGAAGTAAGGAATATACTGTCAAATTGACTAATAATTTTTCATGATAGCAAATGTTTTGCAAATTGACCTCTGAGCATAAAAATATATTTGGATAATTGGGCATGCATATTTAACCTGTGAAAAAAGGATATTTTGATATTTGTATAATTCACTAACTATACAAAGAAAATATGTGATAAATATGCAAAATGTCAAGTAGCAATTGGGTTGGTATTTATTAATGTGTTATTAATAGTCTTAATATTTAATATGTCTATGATGATCAACCATGTACAATTTCTTGTATTTTATGAAACTTGTTTTATACACAAAGAATATCAGGTATAATATCTTAAGCTAGTAAATATAGGATAATACTATTTCAACAAATAGCTCTATAATGCTAAGGGAAACATAGAATATGATGGAAGGTATAATTTACACATTAAATCAGGAATTTCTCTGTATCTAATGGGTTTAACCATAACACTGAATGGATACTGTCCTTATACAGATAAAAAGCATATATCTGACATGTACTCAGTGTGTTTACTCCCTCTGTCCTTTTCCTTAAAAATCTCTCTGGTCTTCTTGGCCTGTGGTATCTCCCACAAGACAAAGTGAGAGCATAGTTGGCTTCTGGCGTCAACCTTGAGGGATGTTGCTCAAGAGACATATGTACTCCAGGCTCATTTCACCCAAGCCCTGAGGGACTCTACAGAGCCAAAAACTCTCAGGAGACCAAAGAACTGGGGTAAAAGATGGGAGCTCACAGCAGCCATGGCTTCAGTTACATTTCATTCACTGCTGTTTACACAGAACAATTCAGATGTAGTCATTTATAAAGAAAGAATATATTTCTCCTAGTTCAGGTATGTCTAATATCAGGAGACTAGCATCCTGCAACTCAATTCCACCAGAGAGACATTAGATAATGGCTGACATACTGGCAGGAGACAAACCACCCCTGGCCTTCACACAGGGCCCAAATGAAACCTGGCAGAAAGTGATGAGACAAACAGGAGACCATCACCATAGCACGTCTGATAACCCATGAAAGGTCAATGGAGACAGACACCATCAATACCCAACACAACTCATGGCAAAGATCCAGAGATACTTGAGATCTCAGTAATTAAGCAGACTTAAAACTCACCCACCATGACTCAGCGAACTGAGCAGAAGAGGGGGTGGAAAGATTGTAAGAGCCATGGTGGGGGATAATATCCAGAGATATTGCCCCCCTCAGCAAAAATACAACAAAGGGGAAAAAAAAGAGAACAAAACACTAGCTACCTCTGGTGGGGTTCCTATGGACAGATCCAGTATGAGCACTGAGGAAGTATCCCAGTGGGTAGGGAATAGAGAGGGGGGAAATGGGGACACCTTCACAAGATTTGTTCATACAATGTATATACTTATTTATAATAAAGATATAAAAAAGACATCCCACCAAAATAAGATTTCTCAAAAGCAATACAGAAATACAGAAAGACAAACAATGATGTATTTCAGGCCTCAAAAGACAATAGCGAGGTAAGTGATTCAACCCAGCAGAAATAAAGATACCTTATTTATTTATGGGTTTTCTATTACTTTGGCTCAGAGTTTTACAGCTTGGATCCATCCTCTTGGCCTGTGGGCCTTCCTGAAGCAGGAAATACAGGTGGCAAGCAGCTATAAAGTGGTAAATGAGGAAGGGAAAGACCCTGGATTATCACACTAATCTCAAAGACCTAATTTCTACACAGTAGGCCCAACCTCTGAGGTTCCATCACCTCACAATGGCACCTTGAACTGAGGACCAATCCTCTAACATGTGCTAATAACTGACTCTTATTCAAGTCAATGCAAGTGGAAGGAGCTTATCTTCTGCTGCTGTTCACTTAAACATTCTGTAGCTTTCTTTTATGGTCATTTATTCTGTGATGCCCTTAACACTAATTTTTTGTTGTTATTGTTTTTGCCTGAATGGCCTGTCTATTGGTAAGTATGGGTATAGAGATAACTTTATCTATTGTTATTCTATGACCTGGAATGCATTGATATTTACATAATTTTTACTTCTTTTTTTTCTTTTTTTTTTGTTAAGCAGAGATACAGAGAGAGAGAGAGAGAGAGAGAAAGAGAGAGAGAGAGAGAGAGAGAGAGAGAGAGAGAGAGAGAGAGAGAGAGAACAGAGCCACCACCTATGTGGGTCCTTTGGAATTGAACCTTGCCTTAGGCACTGGAGGCAAGTGCCTTAACCGCTGAGCCATCTCTCCAGCCCTACTTCTTATTAATGAATTGAACCACATGTCATTATATATTCTTTGATGAGGATTTTTCAATGAAAGTCTATTTTGTCTTATACTGATATATATTTGTGCTAAATATAAGCCCTCTTTTTGTGGCAAAGTTTTCCTCCATCGATGCACTTTCTGCTTGTTCCCTTAAAGCCAATGTGGGTCTCTTCTAAAGAGCACCTGAGTAAATAAATGGTGCTTTATCCACTCAGATACAATATGTCTTTTCCTTAGAGAATTTGAACTATTTATATTTAAAGTAGTTATTTATAAGAAAGGACTTATTGGTGATATTTTCTTATTTTATTTTGTCTTATTCCTTATTTTTCTATATTGCTTTCTTGAGTAACTTTTTGTGATTTGATAAAATTTCTCTGTTCCTTTTGTAGGTCCATTACATCTTTTCATTTTACCATGAGGTCTTTAAAAAACATGTCATAAATTTAAATGTCTAATTTAAGTTGAAAGCAAGTACAATGAGCAGTATCAAGCTGGAGACTAAACCTTCCTAATTTGAGCTTTATATGACATTTAAAATTTCAACCATAGTATTACAACACTGGCAACCGAAGCTGAAATTTACCTCAAAATACATAATGAATTCAATGTATTTCCAAGAGGCCTAAGTTATCTGCTATTCTAGCATTGCTCAAAACTTGTAGTAAAAATTTCTTCTGAGACTCAAGACATTTTCATCTGCAAGCCCCTCTGGGCTTAACAAATAAAGTTGTACAAGAATGTAATATAAACCTTCCCATCCCAAGTGGAATAATAGAAGGATATAAAGGAATTGTCTTTAAAAATGTCTGAAACTCTGTGGGTAAACCTTGAATTCTAAATTTCCATTTTTATCACCTGTAACACATTGGCAAAATATGGGCATCTAGGGCTTGGCCAACCCCACTGCTGGCTCACACAAGGACATAAGAAGGTTGCAGATGCATAACAATACTAGAGCAATAAACAAATACCATCTCTTTTGGTTTACAGATTATCACCAATTTGAACCATGCTTCTGATTCAAACACAATCACTACTCTCCATCAGTAGGATAGCAACTGTTCTATTTAGACTTCATTCAATGAGTTGGCCCTCTACTCTATTCCTTATTTCCTCACTACAGTTACAATGAAAGACAGTGAAGCACTGGAGAGATGGCTCAGCAGTTAAGGCACTTGCTTGCAAAGCCTTATGGCCTGGTGTCAATTCTTCAGTGCCCACATGAAACCATTTGCACAATATGATACATGCATCTAGATTTAATTTTCAGTGGAAAGATAACCTATGCACCTACACTTTCCTCTCCTCGCATATAAAAATATTTATTCTTATTATTTATGTAGAAATTGTATGAACAAGTCATGTGTGGGTACCACCATTTCCCTCCTCCCTGCCCCCACTTCACTGAAGGCCATCCTTGGGGGGAATTGCTAGAAATAAGGGCTCTCAGTTTTGTGAGCAACAGTCAATCATTGGGTGACAGGGTCACGCCTCTGGGTATTCTCCCTCACCTTGGCTTTTACAATCTTCCCACCCCCACCTTGGCTTTTACAATCTTTCCACCCCCTTTTGCAAATTCCCTAAGCCATGGTGGGTGAGGTCAAGTCTACTGTTTTTAAGATGCTGTGAAAATACAATCACAATATCTCCAACAATCATGTAAATTAAGCCCATGCTTGATATTTCTGTAGTTGCTCTTTGGGACAACATATTAAAACTGTAAAGTTCTTTTTACTGTTTAAAGTCTCTGGGACTTGATCAGGTAATATTTATAATTAAAGAAGCTAGTTTATACATAAGAAGTCCAAGTAATCTCAAATACCTTTCCTTATGTGATAAAATGTCCACCCTTCCTAATTTCTTTATCATAGTCATTCAAGGTTAAACCATTGCTGTAAATTTCATCATGGACCCCCATTTCCTATAATGTGATTCTGTAGGAAGTAGCGCTGAAATCCCTGTTGAATTATTTCAGAGCAAGTATTTCTTTTCTATTTTATTTCAATATATGACTCCCCAAACATTTAAAGTATTTCAATAAAAATATTTATTTTACTAGCTCTATAATGTTACTGGCTGTTCACAATCTGAATAACATTACAAACACTATAATGCTTCTGTCTGTCATTTACAAGCTAAATATCATTTGCACAAAAGAGTACTATGACATGATCAAATTGGTTCTTAGAAAATAGTTATCCACGTGAGAGCAAACTAATGTTGTTTGGAATAGCAAATATATTGTTCTCCTGAATAGAGTACATTAAGAGTTAAATGACCAAGAACTACCTGAAAAGAGAACTCTCAAAATCACTCTATTTCATTAAAGTAGAGGATTGGATGCACAAATTATCACATATGAAAGAGACTGCAAATAGGTGCTTGAATTTTATATACACACACACACCAAACTGAAGGCAAAACAAGAGATGAAATGACATGAAAGTATAGATATTCCTGCACGTGAGCTTCTCACACCACCTTCAGCTGTTCTTAACCCACCTGCTGATTTTGGCTTCCCTCCCACCATCTTTCTTTCTCTTCCCTCTGTCCCTCCTCTCCTCTCCCTCTCCTGCTGTCTGTTGGATTATCATACATAAAAATCAGTAGCAACTCTCAGCTGTTTTACATTTCAAGGTAAATTTTGTAATTTGAATTTAAAATATATAAAATATATGCTTTCTACCTTAATGCCTTCCACCAATTATTCATATCCCATTGATCCTACTCTACAAAGAAGAATTTGTTGCTAATTATAAAATTAATATATTTTAATGCGAAAAAACAAATGTAAAATAAGAGGTACAACCCCCTCTTCATGGTATTTTCTGGAGATTAAAAAGGAGGCTTAATCTATTTTTGAAATTTTATACACATACTTGGAACTTTTTTATGGAACTTTTCATAGTCAATTCATTTGAAAATAAAATCCTATTCACTATTCTAGAATGTAGCATTACAATGTATTAGTAGTAATTACACACAGTACATAACACATAAATTTGTTGCATATTAATTTTAATAATTATGCAACAAATTTATGCATATATACTCATATAACACATATTCACATATACATTTGTGTATATCTGTCAGGTTCTTAATATTGTGGGAGTTTAGGAGACAGACCCCACACAATGTTGCCAAGCTCCTTAACCCCTTCCCAGACAGAGCTTTGTATTGCCTCCTACAGGATAAAAATGGGAATTCTTGTTTGATTTTTTTTTTTTCTTAAACATGTATGTACTTCTTTCTGGTGCTTTTTTTTTTTTTTTCAATTCCACACCCCAGTACTCTAACAGCAGCAGTTAGGGCTATTTCTTCAGAGGGAGGATTGTGACAGTTCAGGCAAGCTCTATAGACCCCCTCCCCTTGAGAGGGAGGTGTCTCTAGCCAGAGCCCAAAACTTAATGAAAAAAACTGATTCGTCAGGAATAGAACAATCTGCTGTCTCTCTTATTTACCTGGTGTAATTTTTTTTAAAAAAAGCTTTCCTAGAACAAAGGCCAGTCTTTTCCACATGGAATCCTAGAAAGAAGACTTTCATTTTGCAGGTAAGGCACCTCACCCAGGCCCTAAGGCTGGGGTGAGGGGGACTCAAGATTTTTCCCACATGAACTTTTTCTTATGATGCGAGCTCTGTATTATCTTTCTTTTACTGCATATTTAATTAAACAGCATAAATTTTGACCAAAACTTCTGCCACATATTCTCCCCACACTGGTGGCTGGAGAACTCTGTAACTTCCCATGTTACCTTAAATAAAGCCTCCCACTATACCTTAATATCTTGTTATCTATGGTTATAATTCTTTAAATTTATAGACAAGAATCTGGGTACTCCTTAAATTTTGGGGTGCATTGTAATTTTTTCTGCACATTATCTAAATTCTAATTCTCAGATCACCCCATTACAGTATGAAGAATAGGACAGCCTCAAACTTGAAGACCAGAATAGATTCAAATTTATAGTCTTTCAGGCCTGGCAAATATATATTCCTCTTAACATGTGAGAATTAAATGGAGGATATGAGAGATTCTCTTAAAAATGTCAATTAAATTGGTAGGCTGAAAAGCAAAACCTAACAGTCCTTCAAAGTTACTATTTAATATGATTGAGATGAAAACACTAATTAACCAGGAAAATGTGATAATGCTAAAATCAAGCATTTGTTAAGAAAAAAAAAAACGAACTTACTGCTACAAACACTCTCAGTTAGCTCTTAGTTTTCTCATCCCAAAGAACTTCTTAAAAATGAATATTCAATCTAATGAACATCTAATTGTTGACAATAGAAATATTTTTAAAAATCTACACTGGGGCTGGAGAGATGGCTCAGAGGTCAAAGCACTTGCATGCAAAGCCTAACCACCCAGTTTTACTTCCCCACTACCCACATAAAGCCAGATGCACAAAGTTGCACATGTCTAGAGTTCGTTTACAGTGGCTAGGGACCGTGATGTACCCATTCTCATTCTTTCTCTCTCTTTCTCTCCTTGCAAATAAACCAATAAAATGTTTAAAAAATAAATAAAAACAGACACTCCTTGTCTGTTCACAAAATAAAATTTAAGCAAAAAGAGAACTTCCAAAAGTGGGCCAGTGAATAAAGCATTTACCATTCACACCGAGGATCAGAGTTTGTATCCCCAGGACACACATAAGACAGAAGGAACAGTGAATGTCTGTAATTGCAGCCTGCCTGTAATAAGATAGTTGAAGAGTACTGTTGTATATTGTAAAGAAATACCATGCAAAACTAACATGAAAACAAAACTAACATGAAAAACATTGAGAAAACGATTTGCATAATCAGGGATTAAACACATGAAATGACTATGAATAGTCAGCAAGTGAATGTCTTCAAGCATGGATTTCCTATCTATATCCACATTCAGATTCTCCACAGATAACTTAGGACAAAGTTTTCAGCCTGTGTATCTTAATCTATTCATTGCCATTAAGAAAAGGCATGTACAAGAAAGGTATGTAAACTACTTACTGTGTGGCTGTGTTTATAAACAGTCAACAATTGTCATTCTGAAGAAAAGTCTGGTTCATCAGACAAAAGTAGACTCATGCTGTAATTATGAAGTTCCATTGAGAGAAGGTTACTAACCACACAGTGATGTCAGTTAAACACTTCAGGATACTGAATGAGCAGTATGTAGTTCTGCCTTAAATCTCACATTCTATTTCCATTTCTGTGACTGGTAGTCATCCAAGAAGATCTTCAGAGTTTGCAATGAAACATAAGTCTGTTAACCTTTGGTGTTATTCTATACAAAATGAAATGAAAAAAAAAATGTCACTTCAAGTTGAAGATCCAAATTTGAAGGCTGTCTTAGAAAGAAAATTTTATAGCCTATGAATGAATTTTGAAATGAAACTAAAATTAAAATCTGCAATGAGCACAAAGACTATGACATCACTGTGTTATAAATACCTGAGGTTGAATAGGGAGATATGAAGGAAAACGACAGTGAGACTCATGATTTCTTTGAAAAGGCCTTTCCTACAGGGATTGAAAAACAGATTATTCACCACGAGCTTTTTGATACTTGAATGGCTTCTTGGCTGTTTCTTTGGAAGTTATCATTCACCAGCTCACACCAAAGCAACATTAGCTGTCACTCAGAGAAGAACTTAAAATTGCTGCCACAAGAGAGGAAAATCAATGTCAGGAAAGAAGTCCCTTTTTAAGTTCAGAAATGCTTTTTTTTTTTTTTTAATGGAAAGGCTGATCATGTGACTAATGCTTTTCATGTTATGAATAAAGCCATTCCTTCCTCAGGAAGCATGCATAAACCCACAGCTATTAAATTATTATTACTTATTTTTTAGATCAAAATTTCACCTACATTTTGCATTTTTTTCTCATTAACCAAGTCACCTTGTTCTTTAAGGATGAGTGATTAAAATGCTATGCTAGGAAATAAGGCTTTGGATCAAGATTGAAGTAATTAGGGATGATTGTAAGTATATTAAATAAATTTGTTTCTAATGTATAAAGTACATTGTTTACTTCACAACTGTTGTTACATGTCCATAGTATTTGTTAAGTCTTGTAAAAAAATATAAAGCAGAAACAAGTAAGAAATTGACTTTTAAGGGGTTTTACTATGGAAGTCAAACATTTCAATGTGCTTAAGTGATTTGCAGTTCATTGTAATAATATTATCATATGTCATAAACAATGTTAATGGGATGTTCCTTTTTGAGAAACATTTTGGGATAGATAGGTTATTGGGTATTGTGCCAGTACCAGACATCAGGGATACTAAAAACAATGGATATTAAACTCACACACACACACACACACACACACACACACACACAAACACAGTTTGCTTTCACAAGCTATGTCACACAGTAATGGCATCCTTGTCTAGATATTTCTGAGGTGCATGTGGTAGATAATTAGAGGGAGAGTGACTTACTGAGCTCATAAGAGAAGGCTAAATGGAGCCTCAGCTATAGAAGTATATTTTGGCATGATCAAATCTAAGTTGTAATAAAAATCAAGGGTACTGAATTCTGGGGATACTGAAACTTCAAATCTACTTGTATGGCAGTGAATGCTGAGGAGAACCAAGATCCGTCAATATGACAAGAAAAGGCAGCTCACTTCTTAGAATAAGATGGGTCGTGCCAGGGCCAAGGAGACATTACAGAGGAAGTGGCAGTTTAAACTTGGAGTCCTGCTCTCACTTGCTGAAAAGTCAACAAAGCAAAAATTCTGAGGATGCAGAAAATTCAATATTATTTTTTCAATATGAAAAGAAGCTTATACACTCCAATCAAGGCTCAGAGAACCTTGCAGATGAGGTTACCAAAAGATTTTAAGAGCCACAGAGTAACATGGTATATCCTGCATCTCTAACACCCCCTCCCCCAAGATGAGACTGACTGCTGATTTTATTAAAACATAGTGAATACCAACAACCCCACTGAGAAGGGCCCTCAGGGGAGTATGGATGTGTGAAAGAGGGTGTAAGAGTACAATCTTGTGGGAATGTGATGGGAATATGACTTATATGAAATATTTTCATACAGCAATGTTATAGTAATAAAATTAATTTGGAAATGATTTGTAGCATAAGGTAAGTGAGAAGGGATGGCAAATACACTCATCAGTAGGTAGCCATTAAATGTTAGACTCATGTTATTCTAAAATCTGGAAGATAAGGAAATTTACAATATTTGCATATAGTCATTGTACATCATACATAGTAGGTATTATAGAGATATTTTCATACAACTTTGGCCATGTTCACCACACATCCCAGTGTCTCCTCATTTTTCACCCCTCCCCTCTTTTTGCTGCTAAGAGAGTTTCACTTCTTTTAAGCTATACATGCCTCTGTGATACTGTGACCCTATAATAAACCAAGGATCTCCAAATGTGACAATAATGATCAGAGGCTGACTTAATTCTAAAATAATGATATACTATTGTAACCATTTTCCTGAAAATGGCATGATTTCATTCTTTTTAGGTGAAAATACTATTGTATCAGAAATATATATATATATATATATATATATATATATATATATATATATATATATATATATATTTATCCATTTCTTTGTTGCTAGATACCTAGGCTCGTCTAATAACTCAGCTATTGTGAATAGTACTGCAATAAACACCACTGTGAAAATATCTCTTTGATATGTTGATTCAAAGTCTTCTGTGTAAATACCAAGGAGTGGTCTAGACGAGTCATATGATAGTTCTATCTTGAGATATTTGAGGAGCATCATATGGATTTCTACTGGACTAGTTTATATTCCCACTAGCAGTGTCTAAGTGTTCCTGTCTTCTGCATCCTCACGAGCATTTGTTATTATTTGTTTTCTTAATAATGACTATATCTCCCCTGGTAGGTAATATTGTTGAACAGAAACTTTACAATTTTGGGTCAGTTAAGTTGAATGATCATAGCTATAGGTGGGGAAGATAAGTAAGCTACCAGGTATGTCAAGTGGAGGTAAAAGGCTAATTTCAAGGTTACTAGCTGTAGAGAGCTTAAAGGGATGAGGATGACATGTGCATTGGTGATGGAGAAGAAGGGAAAAATTTGAAACAACTTTTGTTGCATAATTGCAAGTATGTTTCTTTAGAGGTATTGACTTTAACATTATTCCAAAGTTTTAGTACTAAGTTTCTCCAAGAGATATAATATCATTAAAAAGAATGTTAGAGAAAGAACTGGTAATTACAGTGCCTGATTCTTAATAGATTGATACAGATGAAATACAAGTTTACTAGTTAGTAGGATGTTTACTTTTTCAGTGACATTTTGGGAGCACTTCCTGTGTATCATACCAATACAAGATAGCGGGGTTATAAAGAGGAACAGACATTAAAAAAAGCATTTTAAGCTCAATCAATGTCACACAGTAACAGCATTTATTGATTGTTTTGCTTTCCTATAACATAGTTTACAATGAATTATAATTCTGTTTTCATTCAGTAATAAATTTCCTTAATTCCAAAATAAGCTAGCATTTTTCTAGTGCATAAATACCCACAGAAATGCAAACATTGAGAATAAAGTGTGAAGAGATTGTTTTCGGTCTTCATAATCAATACAGCATACAATGAACTTTGGCTTTTGGCACTAAGAAAAGTTGATAATCATGATAAATATTCTTTGAATTTATGCCATATAAATATGTCTAATGAATTAAATCTTGAACTGTCCTATTCCGAAAATTTTGAGAAACTAAAATTAAGAGCAATGATTAACAAAACATGTAGTGCCACTGTTTGGTAAGTAGAATACATTTATATATTTCATGAAACACGGAACTTGATTTTAGGTCCTTCATTGTGAACTTTCTCAGCATGATTTAATAACATCTGTAGTATGTGAATATACAAACTAGTATAAGAGTCATTACTTTCATTAAGAATATTACAGTGAATAAATTAACCCAAAACAATAAAACCTGAGCAGTTGATATATGCAAGTCATTTACATCTTGTAGACTCATTTGGAGGAGGAAGAATAAATATGTTATGGTGGAGATTTCATTAGCACTTGCGTTTCCATTGACTTCGACGCACACAGGAAGAATACAGAAGCGATAAATATCATCCATAAACAAGAATCCCATAGAGGGTTGTGGCTTTTTTTTTAACAAGATGTTCTGTGCCATTACACTTTAATAGTCCTGCTGAATTTTCAATCTAAAAAAAAGCTTAAGAGGCCTGCCTTGGTGTCTTCATTGTACTCTGCAGCCATATTTTATTTTGCTTTATTACATCACTCTGCATTCAAAAGCTGCTTACATGATGATGTCTCATGGGAAATTCCAAAGATGATGAAGAGAAAACTAAATATAATAAAGTAGCATCTTGTTTTACAATTCAGTACCTGACACTGAAAAGGTTGGTTAGCTTGAAAAAAAAAAAGTCCTTGTAAATCACATAGTAGCACCGTATAGCATCCCCCAGAAATTTAAGCCTGGGGATTTATTGGCAGGTACCGATTACTTAAAGGTATTTTCATTTAGCATCTTATTTGTATCCACATGGATATACTGGGGAAATAAAAAACTGCTCACTGAACTCTTGGGAGGAGAGTAAAGCCAAAGAGATTTCCTCTGACAGCTGGCCATGTGCTGCTCTGTTTGCATTATAGCCTTTTGGGAACAAGATTTCTTCTTAATCCTCTCTAAATCAGTCTTATTTTCAAAAGATATTTACTTCTTATATGAAAGCAGAATGTGAATTCTGGGTACCAGTGTTGAGACTATTGATAAGAATCTTATTGGTGATCTCACAAAGTGTAGGAGATAAAGCACCAAACACATAATCAAAACAATCCCCTTGTAACGATCCTTGAGATCAAACATAAACATTCATTGAATGAAGCAGTTACACAAAGGCACTTTTGGAAGTACATTTGGAAAGGATGCATCCACCCAGGACAGGCCTCACTAGTCAGTGTTAACGTCTCTGTAACAGAAACCCCTGTGGTTCTTGCTGACTATGCTGCAGAGTCCTAGCATGCATTCAGAATAATGTTCATGAACTCAGCCCTAAAGATCTCTCAGCATCCCCAAGTAGTTATTCATACTCCACACTGAATGTGTGTGTTAGATTTTGCAAGAAGGCATCAGAGACCTGAAACAACATCCAGTCCAGCTGTGACTCTTTTAGGTACCAGCACCTTGCCTGGCGCTGCAGGTGGCAGGCTCTCATCTTCCTGCAGGGCTCAGAAGTGTCCCTTCCTCGAGGAAGGACCATGCTCACCCTGATGAAAGTGACCCCCTCTCAACTCATTTTCACGTTTACACTGCTCATGTGCTCATTCAAAGCACAATACAAGGTGGGTATCATCAGTTTAAACCCATATTTGGAGGAAAGGAAACAGGGAAAGGAAGAAGAAAAAAATTAAAACATACTATACATTTTCTATTTCACACCTTCTGTTTATTTCATTAGATTATACAAAATTACATTAGTGTTTGACTCATATTACAGAATTAACCACTTTTTGTGTCCTGTTTTTGTTTGTTTGTTTGCTTGTTTTTCAATAACACCTATAATTGTTTGAAAATTGTCAGGTTTACAAAAGACATTAATTGTGAAGCACTTTAAACTGTCAAGCAAGAAATATTGGAATTTATGATTTCTAGTCAGCATTAGGATCATATTATTTACTGAACTTACTGACACCTGTACTAAGCATAGCTTAGCAATGGATAGTGGTTTTTTTTTTTTCTGACAGCCCCTCTATCCATTATACCTAGTATAAGAAAACAGAAAACTGATAATAAGTGTATACAGTGTTTTGACTCAATTCATTTTTATCAGGTAATTTTTACTTTATTACTTTATTTATTTATTTATTACTTACCACAGGATAACAAAAGGAAAATATATATTTGTAAAGAGCAAATATTAGTTTGAAGCTACTGTATTTACCACATTTCTTATATACAATCTCATCCTTACAAGACCTTAAGAGATGATAGCTAATTATTGCTAACTTTGTTCACCATTTAGTAAATTAGTCCAATTCACTAAAGGGAGGATGCTGGTTTTTAAGAGTCACTTTGCATCCAGCCTCTTCACTTGGGCTTTGCACATTTTAACCACCATTAAACATACAATTCCTCAATGAAGAATAAATGTGTATCTCTTGGGCTCCCAAGACAAGTTGCACTATGGGAGCAATTGATGGGGAGGCTACTGAAAATAGAATCTAGGTAATTCCAGAATTGTGTATATTTGTTAACCTACACTGATCTCACTTTACGATGGAGATTGTGTTTGTATTTTTCAGGATGCAGCGAGAGAGCTGGGGCCCATCTAACCCTACCAATGAAATGCAGACCGATAGCTGAGATCCTGGCAAGAGATGAGCCACCACAGTCATATCGTGGAGGATCCATAAGGAACCCCGCAGAGAATGACAGGATGAATAAGGGACCCACAGCCACAGCCATTCAATCAAGACATGATAAGCCAGGGTGACAGAAACCAACAATTTTCGACACAAAGACCCCCTAAGCTCACAACATTAAAGCAGCCTTAATACTCACCCACCACGACTCAGGGAACTGAGCAGAAGAGGGGGGCGGAAAGATTGTGAGAGCCGTGGTGGGGGAGACTGTCCAGAGGCATGGCACCCCTCAGTAACAACATACTAGGGTCAGAAGAACCTGGCTGAATACTAGGCTATCCATGGTCCCCAGTCACAAGGACTGATCCAGATGACCCATGATCCAGACGACCCATGGAGGAGGTTATCCAGCGGAGTGGGGAGGGGAGGGCAGCTTGGAAATAGGGATACCAACTCATTGTTTGCCCACTGAATGTTGTAACTCATTATGGACAATAATAAATAAATAAATAATTAAATAAATAAATATTCTAAAAGGTTCCAGTAGACTACCTATCTCTTCAAATATGAACTGGTTATTGGTAAGGCTGTTGCTAGACAATGGGAGATTTCCCGGTGTTTCTCTTGGTCTCTCAGCTTGAAAAGAAATAATTTTCTTTTAAAAACTAGTTTACCCAAAAAGAAAGAAGAAATTTAAATTCTACCCAGCTTAATTTAGAAGGTATTACCTATATTACCTACCCATTTTAATCCTGATAAGAATATTAATTGCATAGTGGTAGCATGACCCTTAAAATTTACTATTATATGTAATGCTTTGAGTAAATGACAATATTTCTGAATAATTTTTTGGAAAGGAGCAGCAAACACCTATTTTTAAGACTTCTCATTAGAATTAGATGTCTAAGAGAAATAGAACATTTGTGAACTTTTCAAAATTAAGGTGGCATTTTTAAACTAAAATTTATTGAACATACCAAGGGTTAGACATTGTTCACATTTCCATAAATGGATTTTAATCTCCTTTACTTCTCACAGTGTGATAGAACCTTCCCTTTATTGGATGACAAAATGAGACCTAGGGAGGTTAAGTAACTGCCAACACTCAAGCAATCAGCATGAGACAAATCTAGAATTCAAATTCAAGTCTGATCATGTCAAAAGCCAGTCCTCTTGAATCATCAGTACCTCATACTTCTATGCTTGCTTTGGAAATTTACATTTAGATGGGAGTCCATGTACTCAAAAACCCTCAGATCTGGGCTGAAGAGATGGCTTAGCAGTTAAAGCATTTGCCTGCAATGCAGAAGGACACAAGTTCGATTCCCCAGTGCCCATATAAAGCCAGATGCCCAAGAGGGCACATGCATCTGGAATTCATTTGCAGTGGCTGGAAGCCCTGGCGCTCCTATTCTCTCTGCTTCTCTGTCTGCCTCTCTCTCTCTCTTTCTCTCTCTCTTCCTCTCTCTCTTTCTCTCTCTCAAATAAATATAATGTTTAAAAAACCCTCAGATTTAATAAGATATAACAATACAAACAGGAAAGAGTATTTACAGGATTTCTCAATTGTGAAAACTTGGAGGACATAATAGATGATCTTCACTCTTTTGCTGTCTTTTTGCAAGATCTCCACGTGAAATTAACTTGACTTCACTACCAGCACTAGAGAAATATTTTATAAGCTACCTTTTCCCTATTTGAGGACTTCAAATGGATTTTTTCTTTTCTTCTCTTTTCAGCTAATTTTCTAATTTCTTATTAGACACAGGTATATTTTCTAACTTCTATACACGGGAAGAAACATGAAGCCATTTGACTAGATTGAGTGAGAAAGCTTTTGGCTTTGCATCAGGTCATCAGATGATGTTTAAACATGCATCCACTTCCATAGACTATCCAAAAATTTGGACTCAATCTCATCTAGCAAAGTGTTTTAGAGTATCTGGAGCAAAAATGCCAAATGTAAAGGTGGGACTTCAATTTCTTAGCTCACCTCTGCCTCTGTGTATGGCATCAACACGCACACACGCGCACGTGCGCGCACACACACACCACACAAAATTGATAGCCTTAAAAATGTTTTAATGATGAATTTGCCACAAAAATGAATAATACTTTTCAGATCTGAGGATAAGACTCACAATAGTATATTGGAAGGTATAAGAATGTACCTACATTTAGTATTTACATGGCAATTGAAATATATCTGTAAGAAACATTCCTTTAAGAAAGCAAAGGGTCAAGTGACAGCAGAGGAGTGAATAGGCATACTGACTTCAGAATAGAGAGTGGAGAAAGGCTTTCTGAAGGAGGTGGCACTCTGCACCCAGTTGTAGAGGACAGTGAGTTTGGCTTGTGTGAAACAAAACAAAGAAAAGCTGAAGTGACTCAGGGGAAAGTATCTTCTCTATATACATTGAAATCATTGTGTGTTTAGTTCTATAAGTTTAGCCTACTGGTGTGTTTATTAATATTTCATTAATCATATTGCCTGATAAGGGAAACTTAACATCTTTGTACTTCCAGCTTCTGCAAGAATTTTGCTCTCTGTTTAAGTGCAATTATAGCTCTTATGGTACTTCCAAAGATTCTTCATCCAGGCTTTGATCATTGCTCCCCTAGACTTAGGAAAGCCATCTTTCTTAGGCTGCAATAAAAATGGTTATTTCTTCTGTTGTTGCTTTACCTTTCAAAATACAAAAGCAATTGATTTCCCTCAATTTTCATAGCCCGTTTGGTTATCTTGGATATTCCAGGTAATTATATCATCAATCACATTATGATTTGCAAGGAAACATTATATTAGTCTAAATCTAAATCTCCTTTTTAATTATCTTTCTAATTACAGTACCTGGCAAAGTTTAAAAAAATTCTAAATAATATTTTTATTCTAAAATAACTATTGACTCATAATTCACATATCAAAATTTACCCATTTAATAGGTGGAAGTTAATCAGGTTATAAATTCGAAGGTATTTGCAACTAACTATGATCAATTTTAGATCATTTTAATTATTTCAAAAAGAAATCCTGTGTCTTTTAGACATTGCTTTCTTACTCCCTAATCTTTTAATTCTACCAGATGGTCCTGTATTTTCTCAGTTTATTTTCTACTTATATCGATTGCCTTTTCCAAATATTTGGTATTAGCAGATTCATATAATATGTGGTATTTTGTAGTCTTTTCCCATAGAGCACATGTATATATAAAAAGAAGACAGGTGTTATTTGGGGGAGGGATGAATTGAGGGACAGAAGGGATTGAGGATTGGAGGGACATAAGAATCAACAAAAACAAATCATAATCGAAAATGCTGGAATGAATAAAACCTAACTGTATGCCAACTAATGCTAAAAGATCAATTAATAATAATTATAGGACATCTCTACCACCTTTGTTCTAAAAAAAAGATGCAGGTGCTGTAGAAGTTATAATATTGTGAAGAAGAGTAGATAACTAGACACGAATGGAATGTCTTGGGGAAGGAGAGCTGATTCAGAAAGTGACTATAGGAAGAAAGTGTAGGTGACAGAACATGGATGCTCCTGTATCGTAGCAACCCAAAGAAAGTCTGTTAATGTGAATAAAATCAGCTAATAGTCATTCAAATAGTTCAAAGCAGCATGAACTGCAAAGGGAAATGCAGCCTAAAGATAGAGAGGTGAAATATAACAGAAATGATCTAAGCACAGCATTTGAAAGAGTTAACTTTATAAAAATGTTATACTAGCCAATTATAACTATAAAGTGATTAGACTGGATTTCCTTTATAATTAGTGGAAGCCAGATATTTAGAGACATTGTAGAGCAAGTCGTTCTTTCATCCATTTTTCTACAGGTTATTAACTTAAGCACTGGAGTAATTGAAAGATGGTAGCATCTTAGTGCCCCTTTCTGTGTGATTAACCATGTAGCAGAGTAAATATATGAATATATTGAGTTGATTGAGAGAAATACTAGAAATTGTATAAAACAAGTGCTTGAAGGAAAGTTTATCTCTGAGGCTGAATTTTGGTCATATACTTGAAGAAGAAAGAGGGCTCTGAGAGAGAACATTGGGTGAGGGGCATTTAATGTTAAAGAGATGTATGCTATGAGGTAGTGATTTCAGCCAGGGCATGTTTATCTGCTCCACGTGGTATACAGAGCAGCAGATGTGATGAGTTACAAGGACTGGGCCAACCATGGAGAACAGGAAAAGCTGCAAATGGGTTTGTTTACTTCTTTCTCCATCTGAGCACAGCCTGTTCTCCGCGAAAATGCAGAGTATTAAATGGAAATATCATTTATGTGTAAGAGAAGCTTCTGATATATTAAAAGAGAAGAGAAAAAACACACTCTTCAAAGACTCTTTTTCTTTGAAATAGACAAAAAGGAAAGGTGGAATTCATCTGAGCACTGTTCAAAGGAATCATAATCTCAGTAAAAGGGGAAAAATGAAAATATGTTCAAAGCAATGTTTGTTTCTTCAGAAATATTTTACAAATGGAATCAAGGAATCTTTGCTTAGAGCAATAATGGCATACTCACTAGAGAATGAAAATGATACACATAGATGTTTATAGAAAAGTGTCTCTCATTTGAAGTAAATTCACTTTACAGCACATTCAACTTGTGGGATGAAGGTGAATATCTATTAAGTTTCAGCAAATGGGCAGCCTGGAATGCAACAACTTTCTTCTGAAATATACTGTATATTTCAGGTATAGAAACTACAGTAATTTAACCATGAAAACATTAATGATGTAATATATTACGGACAATCTAGATAAACACATGCTCCTGAAAATATTGTCATTAGCTAGGGAAACCAATTTTTAGTCTCATGACCATCTGATACCGCCTTTGAAACTGTTCTCAGACTCATGCTGGAATTTAATCAGATAATAGAATTTCACCGGTTTTATTAAAACACATCTATAAATGAGATGGGATTATGAAATTCTTAAACAACCTCTTTTTGTCTTAAAAAACATTTTATTTATTTCCTGGCAAGCAGAGAGATACAGACACACAGAGGGAGACAAACTGACAGAGATAGAGACAGAGATGGGGGCGTGGGGGGATAGAAGTGCACCAGAGCCTCCAGCCACTGCTAACAAATTCCACTTTTTTTT